>PVKS010038993.1:0-17564 GCA_004027875.1 Aplodontia rufa | reverse complement strand
CTTTTATTAGGGGGAGTAATTTTTTAAAATTCAGACTTTTGTAAGGATTGTTTCAAAATGTAAATTTAAGAAAGAGCAACTAGAATAGAAATGTAAAAAAGCTATATGTATGGAACTATACTTTGGTATGAAAATTAGAATGAAAGAAATATTTCTGGATGAGAAAGTATCTTGTATAGTAAAATAAACAAGCTATAGAATGTCTGAGTAAGCTGCAAAAGGTTTGTGGAGGGTGAATCTCAAAACTATGTGTGCGATTAAGTTGAATATAATTGGTACAAACAGTTAAAGTTCTTTAAGGTTTCTTTTAAGGTCAACTATTAATGTATCTTTATAAATCAGAATCTAATTCTATGTGTTGAAGTAACAAGGTTTTCTTAAAACATTGATCTATTCTTACCAAGATAATTTCTTATCTGTTAGGCCTCATTACTTAGGAAAATTAAATCTTAAAGGAATTAAAGTTTGTACCTGTTTTAACATCTTTTAAATGATTACTTCATAACTGATTAAATGAACAGCTGTTTCAGGTCATTACAATATAGTTGACCTTAATATATGTAACTGCAAATACATTTAAGAACCAAATGTTAATCTAAGACTTAAGTGATACATAAGTTTGTGAAATAAAAATTTATGTAGGGTTACATACAAGGTAACCACTATACCCTCTTTTTTTTATAGATTCTGATATAAAAGGGCCACACTGCTATTTATAAACCTGGCTTGTACCTGTTGCTTCAACTACATGAATGTTTCATTATAATGTAAATGAGATACATTTATACATCCCATGAGAAGTCTCTTTCTGATCTTAACACTGTGTACTTTGAAAGTTGAATCTAGTTAACATAAGGACACCTGCGTGATTGACAGTTACTGGTTTTGAGTATTGGATATATTTATGTCCTCCAGGTATTAAAGTCTTTTAAAGTATCCAGCTTAGGAGAGCACTTTACCAAGCTGATGTTTCCACACTGAATTGTATGCAGTGGTAATCTCCTTCAGACTTACGTAGAAACAACAAATTTAGTTGGGAATTTATTTATATCATTTGGTATTTTCTCACTGGATAAAAATAACCTGCATCAATAAGTGACAAAATTATCACCTGAGCTACCACTATGCTTCTCACCTTATTCCTCAGGACATCTCCAAAGTAAGCTAGAATTAAACTTATGGAAAGGTATGTTCAACAGATAGTTTCCTGTAAAGTTTAATGCGATTTCAAAATAAATAGGGGGCATTCTATACAGCTTAAGTAAAGGTTTGGGTAAATTGTAAGAGGCATTTAGGTTTAAAAAAAAAAGATAGCGAACTTGTAAAGAATTTCATATGTAATTAAGTTGAAAAATATATGGGTCTTTGTAGAGACTAAAAAGATACCAATAAAAACATTACTGTCCATTTTTGTAAACTTCATAACTGTTGCCCGTTAGCGTGTTATAGAAGCATAACTTGTGTTATAACAACCTGAGTTAGTTTGAGATAATAAGCCATCACCTACCAGACAGATAGGTGTTAAGTTTGGCTTCCAGTATTAATACTGACCCCAATTAAATGAAAGGGCTAAGTAACTGTGAAATTATAGACATTAAAGCCCAGTTCGCCTCCTATTTCACGATTGGTGAAACGAGCCTGCCAGATGTTTAAATTCAAAATTTGGGGAGTTAAGGAAGTAAAAGGGCTGAGAAAAAGCAGCCAGTGTTTTGGCAATTGCCTTTTAAGGTCAGCCAGGACCAGGGAGTGAATGGACATGGACACCTCTACAGGGCCTGCATTTTTGGTAAGTGTCACCTGAACTCCTGATCAGACCCTGGAGAGCACGAAGCACACCAGTGTGCATGGTGCAAAAGGAGGGACATTGGACAGAGAGATGTCCCCTGGTGCTTCCCAGAGAAGCTGCATTTAGTCAATGGCCACTCGTAACTTGCTGCTCCCTTATTTGGGCTGCACAGAACAACAGTTTCTATATGACACTGCTACCCGGGCTTTGCTTTTTTTTTTTTTTTTTTTTTTTTTAGAGAGGGACAATGAGAGAGAGAGAAGGAGAGAACCAATTTTATTTAGTTTTTCACGAGGCTTTCACTGCTCTGACACTGTTGTGTGCATGGTTTTGGGGTTGAAACCTGCAGCCTCACATCTGCCAGGCAAGTGCTGTAACTGCTGAGCCACCTCTCTAGCCCCAAGACCTTTTTTTTAAAAATATATATTTTAGTGTTATTTTTTGGTGGTCCTTTTTTTACTCATAGAGACTTCATTTTTTAACTTGTTTTTTTTTTAACCTTTCTAACTCACATGCTTGTGCCTTCAACACTTTGGGAATGATTTTCTGCTCCTTGTTAAGGAAGGTGCACTTGGTCCTGTCACGGGCACATTAGCAAACGTGGGTCCACTGCAGGCCCTGCTGGCCTGTCTTCTCACTGGAGACCACGTCATGAGAACTTCAGGTCTCCAGCAGGATCCCCTCCAAGACTGTCCAGCACCCAGCACCCAGCACCCAGCAGGTTTGTGTGTTTTCCCCACCTTCTTGGTAGAAAGGAAAAGGAGTCTATCACTGACGTTTCTGGACAGCCAGTTTTGTTAGAGGCTGTATGGTAGGAAGGACTGAAGGTAAGTCAAAGGTCACACCATTCTGAGTGCCTGTAGCCACCTTCCCCGGAGGAGGAAGAAGAGAACACGTGTGTGTCAAAGCTCCAATACGACTGTCCAGACCTTTTAAAATTGTCCTGTTGTACTGTTTGGAAGTAGACACCATACTACCTTAAAACGGTCCAGCTGAACTCCCAAGACCCCAGGAACTGCTTGCTGACCAGCTCTTCCTCTCCACTGAGCTTCCATGCCCTGAGAGAAGGGTTTATTTATTTGGGGGGTGGGTCATTGTTAATTGAACCCAGAATGGCTTTACCAGTGAGCTACACTGCCAGCTGTTTTTAGTTTATATTTTGCAACAGAGTCGGACTTGTTGAGGCTGGTTTGAACTTGTGATTCTCCTGCCTCAGCCTCTCAAGTCGCTGGGATTCAGTTGCGCGCCATAGCACACCGCTATGATTTTAATTCTTCAATGCAAAGTCATCTCCTATCATTTTCCACTCCTAAATGATGAATTTGAAAATGTGGTGTTCAATGATTCTGGAGATTACTACATTCTTTTTTTTTTTTTTTTTTTTTTTTTATTAAAGAGAGAGGGACAGTGAGAGAGACAGAGAAAGAGAGAAACAACTTTATTTAGTTTTTCACATGGCCTTCGTTGCTCCAACACTTAGTTGTGTACGTGGTGCTGGGGTTTGAACCTGGGTCCTCATGCTTGCCAGGCAAGCGCTGAAACCACTGAGCCACCGCTCCAGCCCCATACTACATTCTTAATATGCTTTTGCTTCTAACTTTTCATTTATCAACTTTAGACAGTATCAATTTACTTTGTTTTATTTAAAAAAAATTATAGTTTTTTTACAGTCAAGGCTTACACCAGAGTAAGATGATTTGCCCTTAAGGTACAAAATACAAGACGCCAGAAAACTCAATAATCAAGATAATTTTCATGCAGTATTTTAAAAAGACAAAAGAAAAAGTCTCAGGTAGAAAAAAAATCACAACATGTTGAATAAAGACAGGCTCTGTATTACTAGTTTCCTCTTTCTCTTAGGCTTAATATGGTTTGGTACTGTCATCAGTGAAGGAATGTTTCCAGAGAAAGGTCCAAAAAGTTTCCTGAGGATAGAGGGACCTCAACTCAGGACTAGTGGGGATGTGGCTTGCATGACAGAAAAGAATTTCAGCCTGAGCCAGACAGAGGTTTATTGAGGAAAGATAAATACACATTGAAGGGAGAATGTGGGCTGTCTCAACAGAGAGAGAAGCAGCAGGCACTTGGGCTGGGGGGTCCAATATTTATAGAAGGGATGCATTAAGGGCCAGACTGGAGGTGGATCCAGGATTGGATTTGCAGAATTTTGGGCCAATTTTCCTGTGCCTGAATATTTCCTCAGTTTACAAGGGCACAGGCCAAGGACAAAGCCAAAGGCACCAGACACAGGCATACAAGCCAAAGGGGTGTCACTCAAGTTTTACAACTGTGCCTTTTGCACCTCAATGGCTTGAGGGTGTTTCCCCAAGATTCAGTGTTTCTATTTCCTTATCATAAATTCCTATCTCACTCCCCTCCCACACACACACTGCCCAAGACTTTGATCCCTCTAAAGGGTTGATGAAGAGTGAAGGGCTTCTTCTTCCTGGTAAGGAGCGATTACCCTGCTTAGTCAGGGATCAAAAGTCTCATCCTGATTGTTCTAGAGGAGACAGACACTGGTCTAAGTTGCAGGGATGGGTTGAAATTTTTGTGTAGCCATCCTCTTAACATGGGATTGTTGAAATCTGGACTTTATTAGATCAAAGAGATCGAGCTGAGCAATAGGAGTAGTGTAGCTACCGGAGGTCCTAACAGTGGTAACATCCAAGCGAGGTTAGGTGAGTAAACACTAATAGTTTTATTTGCCTGTACATATCTCAAGATCTGAATTTTTTAAAAAGAGAATCAACTTTATTTTTTTCATCTGGGTTTTGTTTATTTTCCAACTCTCACTTGTGCACACGGTAGTGGGGCATGCACATGCCAGGCAAGCACCACAACTGCTGAGCCACTGCTCTAGCCCCTGAATGGATCAAAAGAGCTAACTTATTACATATGTCATTTTAGCAAGTCTTCTGATTATTATTATTAGGCACTCATGTAAAAGACTTTTTATATCGTTTATTCACTTTTGGTAAGGCTGATGTAAATGTATATCAAGTTACATTTAAAAGGACAAAGTCATTTTTAAAGTCCATTTATGATTGTTCTTTGGTTATACTTTCCTGCTAGGTGTTAAGACCAAGTGGGTCAAAAATTGACCTTATTTCTACCTATTATTGAAGAGTAAGCTAAGATCTGTCAGGGGTCCCTTGTGGGGGCTTGTGGGAAGCCTCTTGGCTCCTCTATATTCCTTTATCAGTGGCATCTGCCCGGATGGGTCAGTACGCTTTCAAATTCATCATTTAGGAGTGGAAAATGCATTGAAGAATTAAAATCATAGCGGTGTGCTATGGCGCTCAACTGAATTCCAGCAACTTGAGAGGCTGAGGCAGGAGAATCACAAGTTCAAAGCCAGCCTCAACAAGTTAGGGAGACTCTGTTGCAAAATATAAACTAAAAATGGCTGGCAGTGTAGCTCATTGGTAAAGCCATTCTGGGTTCAATTAACAGTGACCCACCCCCCAAATAAATAAACCCTAGTAATTAGAGAAATGCAAATCAAAACTTCACTGAGATTCCACCTCACTCCAGTCAGAGTAGCAAAATGAAGTATATGAACAATAACAGGTGCTGGGGGCATTGTGGGGAGAAAGGAACACTAACACACTGTTGGTGGGACTGCAAACTTCTATAGCCACTCTGGAAAGCAGTGTGAAGACTTCTCAAAAAACTAGATATGGAACCACCTGGTGACCCAGCTATCCCACTCCTGGGTATTTTCCCCAAAGAGCTAGAATCAGCATACTACAGAGACACAGCTTCATTAATGTTTATAGAAGCTCAATTTAAAATAGCTAAACTATGGATCCAACCGAGGTGCCCCTCTCTGGATGAACAGATTCAAAAATTGTGGTGTGTATATATATATATGCAGTGGAGTTCTATTTTGTTAGTAGAACAATACCTAGGCATTTGCAACCAAATGAATGGAAAGGGAAAATATCCTGAGTGGATATATCCCAAACACAGAGATTTAAGGGCCAAATGTTTTCTCTTACATATGGAAGCTAGAGTAAAACCTAAGACAGGATGAAAGTTAGCTGAGCTTAAGTAATAAACTCTCCATAGTTGAAATTTCATATAAGCTGGGGGAACCATAACTGTGAAGGTGCAGGAGAGGTGAGGGAGAGATAAGAGGGGTTAACAATATAACTGGGAACACTCAACTCCCATGAGAAGCCTAACTATACACAGGCAGGCAGAGAAACTCAGAAATTTCAAAAATTAATATACATGTATATTTTCATTTCAAATTATAGTTTGAGGGTATTATAGAGGAGACATGAGTTCAGGGAATGGATGAAGGCCAGTAGATCCTGGACTAGGATTGACCTTAACTTACTATCTCACTGTGTCATTATCCATGTATGCATCAGAATGTAACAATTTCCTCTAATATGTAAGTGAACAACAACAAACAACAAAAAAATGCAACTGGGTTTTCATCTGCCGGTCTGTTAGATAGTAACCCTCCCTGGACATCAAGAAAATAGTCTTGTTTCTGATTTTTTCCAAAGGAAAATCACATTCTTCAAGGGGGAGCCTAATATTTTAGAAAATATATGGGAGGTACTTAATGGTTTTACTTAGGACTGGAAATGGGGTGGATAATTCTGCATTAATGGTATTGGTTAACATTTGAATGCTTATTGTCGCAAGACACCGATAAGCAAAGGTTTACATAACTCTAGTACCCAAGTTATTAATATTGAGCTACATCACTCAGTGCCTCATTGAAGAGCCTGAATTTTATTTAATTGATAGTTGAATTGGGAGAATGGTTTGTCTTTGTTAGAGAGTTGGAGATAAAGGTTAACAAGAAATAGATTATCTGAGAGAAATTCCTGTGGGTTCTCTGAGAACCTAGCCTTACATCAACATGGTATTTAGCATCTACATGAAGTGTGCTTTGTCCTTGACTTTATTATGCCCGACCAGAGACAGCTCTTACTTTTCCCCAATATCTACTTCATTCAAATCTGGCTTCCGTTTTTTGTATCATACCCTTCAAAGGTAGAGTCTGTAATGGTAGGATTGAATTTAAGAGTGGGGTGGGTAGAATTAAATTTATTCATGGTCATTTGTATGTCCCTCTTCTTTTTTCTTTTTACCCCAAGAATCTGGTTCTATCCTTTCAATAAAATATTAGTAGGGCAAAAAAAATCAATAAAAAGAGCTGGGAATGTGGCTCTGTGGTAGAGCACCCCAGAACCAATAAATAATGAATAAAAAACAAATAAATAAATACATAAATTTGAATTACTAAAATGCTGATCTCTTCCAGAACATTCCCCCACCCCCTGCAAATAATGTTTCACCAACCAACTACCTGGGCATCCTTTAGCCAGTTTGTCCTGACATGTAAAAGTAACCATTAATTAATTGTGTTCATGAAATAAAACAAGCAAATGTATTTTTTGGATCTTGATACAAGCAAACAAGAGTAAAAATATATCTTTGAGAAAATTGAGGAATGACTAATAAATGATATTCAGAAATTATTGTTCATTTAATTAATTGATAATGGTATGATGGTGAATGCTGTTGTTTTATTGCAACACTGGGACTCAAACCCAGGGCTTTGCACAAGAAAAGTATGTGTTCTACCACTGAACAACATCCCCAGCTGTAAGAGTCATTTTTTTTTCAAAGGTATAGGAAAGTAGATGCACATTTATTTAGGAAGGTAGATGCACATTCAAGGGAGAAGGTGGTTTGTCTCACGAGTGAGGAGCAGCCCCTACACGAGACGGGGGTTCAATTTTTATAGAAGGGCTATATCATGGGCTAAACTCCAGGTGGATCCAGGGTGGAGCTGCACAATTCCGCACCGATTTCCAGCACTTGCATATTTCCTTCTTTTTACAAGGGCGTGGGTCAGGGGAACACTGCTAAAAATTTACACCTGTGCTTCTTGCATCTCAGTGGCTTGAGGGTGTCTCCCTTAATATTTTATGTTTCTCTCTCTTTAACCTAAATCCCTATCTCATCCCCTCCCATAAGACTTTGCTCCCTTAATCTTAAAGGTTGATGAGGGGTGATGATTCACCTATGGCAGCTTCAGGCTGGCAAGGGGTGATGACCCTGCCTAGACAGGGATCAGAAGTCTCATCCTGACTGTTCTACAAGAGACAGACGCTGGCCTCAGTTGCAGGGATGGGTTGGAATTCTTGTGCTGCCACCCTCTTAACATGGAGTTGTTGCAGTCTGGAAGATACAAAGCTTATTAGATCAGAAAGATGCAAGCTGAGCAAAAGGAGCAGAAGTGGTTATAAGAGTTCCCAACAGTGGTAACAGCCATGTGAGGTTAGGTGAGGAAGCGTTAATAGTTTTTATTTGCCTGTACACATCTTGGGATCTGAATTTTTTAAGCGTGTCTGTCAGATGAGAAGAAATAAGTGAGGGTAAACCTCATTTTAGCAGTCTCTTCTCTTCTGACTGTGATTATCAGACACTCAGGCAAAAGGCTCTTCTATATCCTTTACTCACATTTGGTAAGGCTGATGCAAATGTACATCAAGTTACATTTCAAAGGACAAGAGTCTTTATAGGTCCATTTATTGTTTTTTTAATTTATTATTTATTGGTGCATCTTAGCCTTACATGGTGAGGAGATTCATTATTACTAGGTCCATTTATGACTGCTTTTGATTATATTTTCCTGCCAGGTGTTTAAACCAAGTTGGTCAAAAATTGGCCTTGTTTCTGTCTACTGTAGAGTCAGCTGAGATTTTTCAGGGGGGTGCTCTTGGGAACTTGTGAGAAGCTTCTTGGCTCCTCTGGCTTCCTTCGATCAATGTCATCTGCCAGGATGGGTCAGGGTCTTGATGAACACATGTGTCTTCTCTGGGAAGCATCAGGGACACTTCCCTCTCCAACGACACCCCTTTTTGCAGCATGTGTGCTGGTTGGCTTCCTGTTCTCTAGGTTCCTCACGAACTCCCTGATCAGGAGTTCAGGTGACACTCACTAGAGTTTCATAATCTAAGTAAATTTTTTTTAATCAGGTATTGGTTAGACATGCCTACTGGGGTATTAATAGGTGAGATGACAGTGTCCTTACAGAACATTCCTGTTAATAATTTATAAATTGTTAGACCTGAATGATTTATTGCAACCCAAATGGCTGCAATTGTTCCTATCACGGTCACAGCAGCCATCCCTGGAACTGCTGCTACTGCCTTGGCTACTTCTTTACAAACTGCACAAGAATTAAATAGTTACGTGCAGAACGTTACCTCTCAGATACCATAAGAAGCTTGTGTAGATCAACAAATTTATCAACGATGAGACACTGTAGAAGCAGCAGTATTGTGGCTAGGGGAACATCAAAAAGCCTGATGGAGTGGCTGGAGCGGTGGCTCAGCAGGTATGATGCTTGTGTGGCATTCACAAGGACATGAGTTCAAACCCCAGCACCACATGCACAACAGAGTGTTAGAGCAATGAAAGTTCCATGAAAGAACTAAATAAAAGAATTCCCCTTCTCTCTTAAAAAGAAAGTTTTATAACTACTGAGGAACTTGAATGTGACTCAGAATATCACAAATTTTGTGTCATCTAGTGTTATATAATGACTCCTATGGAAATTGGTCTATTATAAAAAATTCACTCTTGTCTGCATTGCTTCCCCATTAGGAAGGACATAAATATACTGCAGTAAGAACTACATGAACAAATGCCTTATTTAAAAACACAAGAACAAAACAAAACACTGCAATGGTTCCTCAGCTTCTATGTGATCGTCCTCCTCAATCTTGGTTTGCAGGAATAAATCTTCAACAGTGGATCTTACTTGTTTTACTGCTTTTTCTTTTGATAATGACTTGCTGTAATCTTCCAAACCTGTTTACCTGTGGAAGAGCATGAACCAGCAGTGAATGCCACCTCTGTGGTCACTATGATGCCACCCACCACACCAGCACCAGATCTTACTAGTATGGAACTTTCAGCTCCTGAATATTGTCAACAGGGGCACATGTGGCATTTACATTGAAGCAAATGGATGGATGTGAGTGACTCCACTTTGGAGTATGGCGCCATCTTGTGCTGTGGATGTTTTTCTAAAGATGGATCTTAAAGGAAATGAGGTATAGGAGAGTTCAAGTATCATACGCTGCATTGCATGCATTGCATGTTCTGCAAGCAGAACACTACAATAGAAGAAAGACATCCAGAAGGGAGGTTGGAAGTTAATAAATTTTTAGTTGACGTCTCTGCTTGCTGGCACAGTGCTGAGGATTGTCATAATGAAGGGATGAGGAGACTGGCTGCTGTGTACCTGGCTCACTCATGGTTGAAAGGACTCCCTGAGTCAGGGCTCCTTTATTTCATTGTGTCATTTTGCGCCATTGCTCCAGCGTCCAACAACAACAGTGAAGAGGTTGCGCACTGAATGGAAGAAGATGGACAAATGTTGAGTGTTTAAGCTCAGTGTTGGGTACATGGATGGAGATTTGGCATCCTTTTTTTTTTTTTTTAATTCTTAGGGATTGAACCCAGAGGCACTTAACCTCTGAGCCACATCCCCAGTTCTTTGAGAGAGAGAGAGTGATTTAGTTTTTCATTTTGGCCCTCATTGCTCTGACACTTTGTTGTTTATGTGGTGTTGGGGCTTGAACCCACGTCCCTGCTTGTGCAAAGCCAGGGCTGAAACCACTTAGCGACCACTCCAGCCCCCATCCCAATTTTTTAAAGGAGTCTCCATGCTGCTTTCTGGAGTGCTTTACTAGATTGCAGTCCCACCAACAATGCATAAGGTCCTTTTTCTCCACCCTTCCCTAGCATTTGTTGTTTGCATTCTTGATCTTTGCCATTCTGACTGGAGTGAGGGGAAATCTTAATGAAGTTTTTGTTTGCATTTCCTTGCTTACTAGAGATGTTGAACATTTTTTCATATATTCGTTGGCCTCTTGCATTTTTTCTGTTGAGATGTTTCTGTTTGGTTCTTTTGCCTATTTATTGATTGGGTTACTTGTGTGTTTGGCATTAAGCTTTTTGAGTTCTTTGTATGCCCGGGATAATAGTCCCCTGTCAGAGGCATAGCTGCCCATGATTTTCTCCCATTCCATAGGCTCTCTCTTCACATTTTTAATTGATTCCTTAGCTTTGTAGAAGCTTTTTGGTTTAATAGTATCCCACTCATCCATTCTTTGTTTTAGTTCTTGTGCGATGTGTTGTTAAGGAAGTTGATGCCAACTTCTCTCTGGTGCAGTGCTGACCCTATTTTCTCTTCTAACTGTTGTAAGGTTTCTGATTTAATTCCTAGTTCTTTGATCCATTTTGATGTGAGTTTTGTGGAGGGTGAGAGATACGGATCCAATTTTATTTTTCTGCATATGGCTGTCCAGTTTTCTTAGCACCATTTGTTGATGTTGAAAAGGCTTTCTTTTCTTCAAGATATAGTTTTGCCACCTTTGTTATATATCAGATGGCTGTATATTGGTGCTTTTGCCTCTGTATCTTGTATTCTATTCCATTGGTCTTCCTGGGTTTTTGTTTTTTGTTTTTTGTTTTTTTTGAGAAAGGGACAGTGAGAGAGAGAGAGAGACTCCATTTCATTTAGTTTTTCACGTGGCTTTCATAGCTTCGAGACTTCATTGTGTACGTGGTGCTGAGGTTTGAACTCAGGTCCTTGGGCATGCTGGGTAAGCACCATAACTGCTGAGCCACCGCTCTAGTCCCTTTCCTGTTTATTTTGATACCAATACCATGCTGTTTTTGTAACTGCAACTCAGTATTAAGATTTCAGATCGGGTATTGGGATGCCTTCTGCTTCACTTTTTGAGTGTGTGTGTGTGTGTGTGTGAACTATTGTGAACTGTTGTCTTACTTGTTCTGAGAATTTTCTCTGGATTTGATATCTGGGTGATATCAAAGGACTGGACAGTGGATGGGCCTAAGAATGCTTTCCGTTTGTTCCTCTTTGGGTTCTTGCTGCTGGATTGGGGATTTTGTCCCATCCCGTACTTGGGTTTGGGTACTTTCAGGAAAGTTGAGGGCTGGGATATGGCTCAGAGGTTAAGCACCCCTGGGTTCAATTCCCAATGCCAAAGAACAACAACAACAAAATGAAATGAAAAAGAAAGAGAAAATAAAAAATTTCACAAGAAATAAAGATACCAGATCACTTGAAGTTTTCAAATAAAAATTTACTTTTGAATACTTCTAGATTTACAGAGAAGTTGCAGTTTTGCATTTTACATAACTAAAACATTTATGAAATCCAACAAATGATCTAATCTTCATATTTTGGGTTGACTGTGCCCTGGTTTTCTCATGTGTTAAAGGAGAATTTAGGTACATTGGTTTTGGTGTTTGTGAGGTTTTTTTGTTTTTTGTTTTTTTAATGAGAGAGTCAGAGAGACTTTTTAAATTTTTTCAACTGTTTTTTCCTCCGCTGGGTTGTGTATGTGGTGCTGGGGATCGAATCCAGGTCCTTGTGCAGGCTAAGCAAGCACTGTCCCGCTGAGCCACCCTTCAAGCACCATGGTTTTGTTTTTAATCATTCATTTTCATTACTAAAGTAATTCATGATCCTACCTCCTACTCCATTTTTTTTTTTTTTTTTTGGTACCGTATGTTGAACCCATTGGTGCTTAACCACTGAGCAACATTCCTTTCCCCAGCCTTTTTCATTCCTTTTAAGACACTGTCTTGCTAAATTGCTGAGCCTGGCCTCAAATTTGTGATCCTCCTGTCTCATCCTCTGGAGTTGCTGGGATTGCAGGCATGCACCACTGTACCTAGCTTCTTTCTTCTTATTTTTTAAATGGATTGTATTTTCCAATAACTTTGAAGAAAGAATAAGTGGAGAGTAAGTTTTCTTATATATATTGCATGTCTGTCTGACTGACTGTGTGTGTGTGGAGTTCTAGACTGAAAACTGTCCTTTAGGACTTTTGAACACGATGTATATTCTCTAGGTTTTGGGGTGAAATTCTCATTATCTGCTTTCTCATTGTTTGCATCTGACCCACATTTTCTCTCTGGAAGCATCTGAGATCTGTTTATTCCTAGTGTCCTAACTCCCAATTTTTTCTTTTATGGGTTTGTGTTTTGGTGTCATTCCCTGTCAAAGGTCATGAAAATTTTAACAAGTGTTATCTTCTAAGAGTTTTCCTCTTTGAAATAAATTCTATGTATGATGTAAGGTAGGGGATAAACCCCCATTTCTAGATTAGGAAATTAAGGTAAAAAGTGGTTATATGACTTGTCCATAGTGATATAGCTAGCTAGCTCTTCAATGGAATAGTCTAGAATGTGAACCCAGGCCACTGGGCTCCACAGTCAGCATAGAGCTCTTGAGTCTAGCTCCAGCTAGTCTAGACCAGCTGCTAATGGTCTTCTCTTTGAGTCCTGTTTGCTTCTTGTTCTTATTTTACCTAATGAACCTCAGACAATGCACACACACACACACACACACACACACACACAAATATCTCAGATTTGTTTTTTTGAAAGTGGTTTGGAATCTTATTTCTGTGTCCCTTTAAGAACTGTTATGCACTGAAGTGATTGTGACCTTACTAGTTACAGACCAATCCAACAAACTTGAGCTAATCTCTTTTGATCTATTGAATGTATCTGTTCACCTTGTTTCCGTAGTTCTAATGATAAGCTCCAAGTGGTTGCTACTTTTTGCACAACTTTTACTGACTTTGATTCACTCCTTAGTCTCTTAGTAAACGTACTACAAATATTTCATTAATCTGTTCTCAAGTGGTTTAGCTGCCATTCTGCCATTTTACATTTTTCTTTAATTGTATTGGCTTGAGTACACTGATCAACCACTGAACTGCCTTCTTCCGTTGTCCCACAATGATATAAAGGTTACATTTTTGTGTATGTGGCTTTCATAGTTGTGATTTCAGAGCACTGACAGCAGATATTTTCAGTTTGTTCTCTGGGGGAATTTCATTTGCATCTGCGTTTTTAGCTATCTGTGATAACTTGTTAAATATTAAAATGATATTTTGCTTCTATTGGAACATTTGTATACTCGCAACTATATTTCTGTAAACAGCTGCAGTCAAAATAAAAAATTGAAAGTTTTCATTTTGCAGTGGGTAAGCCTTTTTTCCTTACAGTTTGTGTGTGTGTGCATGAATTTCAATTTTGAGAACATGAATATGTGGTTGAATTTATAAAATCATTGAGAAATAGATATGAAATATAGAAATTTTCTTGAGTAGTTACTTTGTGCCTACCATACATTTTACCAGGCAGAGTACAAGTGATTTAGCATGACAGAATCTTTATGTTTGTTTTACTTAGTTTCAGTGTTTCATGTTTAGTTTGTTTGATCCTGGGAACCGAACCCAGGGTTCCTCTACCACTGAGCTACCTCCCGAGTCCTTTTATGTTTTATTTTGAGAGAGGGTCTTGCTAAATTGTCAAGGCTGGCCTTGACCATGTGATCCTGGATCAGTCTCCTGAGTGGCTGGGATTGCAGGCATGAGCTAAGTGCCCAGCTAAATGTTTTATGCTTAGTAAAGCAATAAACACACTTGGAGGGACTTCTGATGAAAACCTAGACTCTCTACTCATCAATTCTACCTCCAAAGTAATCCCTTTTTATTCCTGTGGTAGTTATTTCCATATAAGTAAACTACTATTTACCAGCTTGGGATGCACAAGTCAATAGAGGCCTTCAGGATTTCAGACAGCCCAGTCGCACACACCTGTCATCACAGTGACTTGGGAGGCCGAGGCATGAGGATTGCAAGTTTGAGGCCAGCCTGGGAACTTAGTCAGACCCTGTCTCAAAATAAAAATGACTGGACATGTAGCTCAGTGGCAGAGCACACCTGGGTTCAATCCCCAGTACCAAAAGCTAACAAGTAAATAAACTTGTATGTGTGGGTTAAAAGGAGCTTGGGATGTAGCACTGTGGTAGAGAACTTAGCATGTGTGGAGCCCTGGGATGTATCCCCATCACTGGAAAAAAATGTAGGGTTTCTATCTACAGGAATAAGAGAAAAACTGAATCAAATAAAAAATATTAAATAGCAATTTGGATGATATATGTATATCATCTGTATAGGATATATAAAGCTTAAGCTGGGCCACAGCTGTAATGGCAGGTGTTCAGGAGGCTGAGGCAGGAGGATCGCAAGCTCAAGGGCAGTCTGGGCAATTTTTTAAAAGGAGCCTGGAAACATAGCTCAGTGCAGAAAGCTTGCCTAGCATGTGCAGTGCCCTGTGATCGATCCCCAGCACTGCAAGTAAACAAAACAAGCTGAAGAAATACTGCTTTAGACATTATGCTTGTATCTGCTTTTCACATATGTATGCTTTTTCTTTTCTTTTCTTGTTTGTTTGCTTGGATACCAGGGATTGAACGCATGGCACTTTACACACTGATCCACATCCCCAGCCTGCTGGGATTTCAGGCATGCACCATGTCTGGTGGTAGGATTTTTTTAGTGCGTTATACTTGTATGTATTAATGGGATTTGTTGTTACATATTCATACTTGCATATAATATAACAGTTTAATTTGTCAATACCACTCCCCAGTATTTGATAGTTTTAATACATACAAATGTGCACATCTAATTGAGCTGCCATTTAGGAGGCCTGGTTTCTCTTCTTTCTTGCAATGCACCACAAGAGGGCAGGGTTCCATCATATTCTATTTGAATATGAGAATCTACTTCCCAACAATGGAAAGAGATGCATTTCTAGAATTTAAATGGGAAATTAGAATCTTATGGCAAAATTGGGGGCTGGAGACACAGTTTAGTAGAGCTCTTGCATAGCATGCATGAGACCTTGGATAAAATCCTCAACACCAAAAATAATAATAATTCTAAGTTTATTCATCAAAGTTAATAAAACTCCAGGCCTACAACTCCATCTCAAGTCATGGGATAGAAATATCCTTATCTGGGTGTGGTGGTGCATGCTTGTAATGTCATCCCCTGAGGAGGATGAAGCAGGATGGTTGCAAGTTCAAAGCCAGCCTCAGCAACTTAGTGAGACCCTGTCTCAAAATAAAAAATACAAATGCTGGAACTTTGTGGTAGAGCACCCCGAGTTCAATTCCCAGTACCCAAACAAAAAAAAATAAAACAAAAAATGCTTCAAAGGAAAGTCATCAGTTTAAGAATGATATAGAAAATGACCCTCCAGAGTCAATTTAGATCAGAAATAAACTATTTCTTGTAGAAGGCTACTGTAAATTATTGAGGGAACTATTTCCTTTTCCAAATTCACTCAGAGTAGCCGATACAGGGTTTAGATGTATTGACTTTTTTTCTGCAAACATTAAATTGGAAAATTGAATTAAAGAGACTTTCATTAGCCACTCATTTCAAGGTATCCGTGTACTGTACACAAACGGGAGCCCAAGGAAGACTAATGCTCACGTGAGGTGCATTGGTCGCTGTGTAGTACTTGAAAACGACATGTGTCATAAACAAGCATTGGATTGCTAACTGCAAAGCAAGTTCAGTCCCTTAGGCTGGAGGGATGCAGGCACTTGTTTCTCTGAGCAACTCCCTTCTGCCACCAACCATAGAGAGGTAATTAAAAGAAACACATAATTGGAGAAATGAATGTTAAACGTTTAGCCCTTAAAAAAGGCATTAAGTTGTGTAGATGACCTTAGAGAATATTTCCTGTCATCTACCATCCATCTATACATTCCTCTGCTTTACATCTAAGTGGGTTCTGGCACCTAATCAGATGTTGTTATATGTCATCATAGCAATATTAAAAGTCAGATGCATTTAGTAATAACGCTTTTGAAAAAATGTAGACATGCAGTCTGTTCTTTCTCCTTTTCATTCCTTGTGGGGAATAAAGGAGAAAAACACAAATGTTAAAAACTAAAGCAAGCCAGGGAAGCTGCAAAAAGATACGTAGAGATCAAGACTTCTTGAATCTTATTTCTTGACTTTGATCTGGTTGGAATGGATTTGCCCAGGTGGTGACCCACAGAAAGGCCAAATTTCTTGTTTTTCTGCTCCTCTTGTACTTCTTTTTTCGATAAGAATCCTTCCTGGAAGCTTAGGTCAAAGAGGCTGCTGGGAGGAAAATACAGTGGTGTCTCATCCCAAATGTTCTCCAGACGTTTCTTCCATCCTTCCAGGACCTGAGTTCGGCCTGCTGGTGGAACGTTCTCAATGCCATATGTCACCTGAGGTTCTAGGACTTGGAAGTCACAAAAATGCAGAGTGCCACTCTGGGGAGACAGGAAACACAGAGGTAAGTCATAGAAGCAATTCTCTGCAGTTTGAACTGTTAAAATGCAACTCCCAAACTTTGTTCTGGGCTCCCCACTGAGACTCAGTAAAGGGTCTGAGGCACTCTGAAGAATCATTTCCTAGTTATATTCTCTCACCTCTGCCCTCCCTACCTAACTGGTACCTATTTGAGCCTACTCAGCTGTGCTCTGGAAATGAGTAAAACCTGGAGAGTGTGCCAGTCTTGATCCTCTGCCACAAGAGCCAAGTGCTCTTACATTAGGGAGGGCTTCAGCTTCTGGGCAGCTGGCTCTTGGCAGATGTGCACTTCTCTGCCTGTCCGCAGGATGAGATGGGTAGTAATAAATGATCCTTCCAGGCAGCCACTTCACTCTCTGCTCTCCACCCCTTTCCTTAGGATAGTTTATCTTGAGAGTCCACTGACACCAAGAGCCCACCTCAAACTTCAGCTTTATTCACCTGTACATCAGGGTGGACTGAACCATTTCTTAAAGTGTCCTGGGCTCTCATAGTCTGTGAGGCTGTGGCAGAAACTTGGAGGAGGCCAGGAAGATGAGGGA
>PVKS010038992.1:0-17546 GCA_004027875.1 Aplodontia rufa | reverse complement strand
CCCTGCTTCATTGCAAAAGTCTGGCTCCCTCTTCCACCCAGAGCTCCTTGAGGGTCTTCACTATGCCTGAATCTGCTCTGCACCTCCAGGCATCCAAGGCAGGACCTCTCCAGAAGGGCTCAACAAATCCAAACAAGGATCAGTGGTAAGATGGGTACATAGCTACAGAACTGTATCTGGGTATCTACAAAAGACAACAGTGACTAAAAAAGTCAATGGTACAATCTCCTCTCCTCCTCCAGTTAACCCAGTTTCAATAATGCCCAAGAATCCCAGCGGCTGCTCAAGGCTGGGGCTGCTCTGGAGGCTGAGGCAGGAGGATTTCAAATTCAAAGCCAGCCTCAGCAACTTAGTGAGGCTGTAAGCAATTTAGTAGACCATGTGTCAAGATAAAAAATTAAATGGACTGGGGTTGTGGCTCAGCGGTTAAGGGGCTCTAGGTTCAATCCCTGGGACACACACACACAAGCTTAAGGCTCCCCAAGACTGCAGTCCCAATGCAGGCAAGGCTACACCTCCTCCCACCCAAGTCAAATAAGCCAGTCCTTTACTTGCGACCCAGACATGTGACATCTACTTCCCTCCCCACATCTTTCTTTGCCTCCAGACACCAGAAAGCTGCTCCCGAGCTCTTCCAGGACGCAAGAGACCTGGTTGCCATCCGACCTGAGCCAGAACCAGAGCGGTGCGCCCGGATCCATAGAGCCTGAGACGAGCTCAGGCTGCCTACGGGCTTCGGGCTAATCCAAGCCACTGCAGGAAAGGAGAGGCGCGCGGGGCGAGACGCAACCGTGACGATCGGTGTCGCGGCTGGAGACCCGGGTGGAGCTCTGTGGTGCCCGGCGCCCTCGCCCGGCTCTGCCTGAATGCGCAGGGGATCCACAGCAACGCAGAGGGCTCTCCGAGGCGTCTCGCCAGCCTGAGCCCCCATTCAGCAAAGGGAAATGCGAACCCTGCTGCAAACTTGCCGCCTTTCAGGCTCGGCGACCCCCAACTTCCACTTGGCGAGCGCAGCGGGTGGACGCCCGGCGGACTGGGTTTGGAACAGAGCTCAGGAAAGATTAAGGCTACGGGTGTCTACTGCGTCCTCTTTTCTTTCCCCTTCTCGCTCCCATCAGTCTCTCCCTCTCCTTTCTCTTTCTCACTACTCTCCAATACTTATATCTGATTTTTGTTTTTTATTTTCCCTCCTTATCAACAGGACCCATGCTAGCCGCTGAGACCCAGAAACCTTAGGAGGGCTCCTCCCTTCCAATTCGCCCCTCTCCAGATCTTTGTAGTCCGGGGACCTGAGTTCTTGTTGGAAGTAGAAAGTCTCAGGTCCATCCAGATGCGCAGCACAGTGGAGTCTGAGAAGCTCTGCTCTAGGTTTTGGGGGCCAATCCTGGACTAGGCACCTCTCTCCAAGGCCCTTGAGCTTTCTGGTGCTAGACACAGACCCCTTCTGCGCTTCACAAGGTACTTTCTTGAAACTGCCGCCACCCCTTCACCACCTATTAAATAAAATTCGAGAAGTGATGTTTTTAAAAAGCACACCATATAAAAAATCAGACTTTGAAATAATACTGAAAACAAATGTCACCATTCCCATTCCCACACTGTCCCCACCCACAAGTAGCTGTTGTGAAGATTTTGGTAACCTTCATTCTAGATTATGTGCAGTGTACCTTGTTCTTTTTCATTTCTCAGCATCTTTTGGACTTCTTTCCATATCAATGAAATCTACCTGTCCCCTTTAAGTGGTATAGGGCTACATCGATCAATCCTCTTTAGGTCTTTCCTTTGCTCCAGGTCTATCCGGACATGGAAAGCCAGTGAGAGCTGGAACTCTTGAAAACCTGATTCAACTGGGTGCATGGTTGTGCTGGGAGGACCTGGGACCAGGGCAAGTTGCAGAAGGCACACTCACTTCCTGTGTTCTCAGAGCCAGTTCACCTTAGACTAGGGAGTCTTTCCCCAAAGGTCTAGTGGGAAAAACTCTCCCAATTTGTAGGAGGGAGAGTTGAATGTACAGGGGAAGTTGAGCCCACTGGTCTTTAAGTGGCTTGGGTTTGCCCAAGGGAGAAGGAGAGTTCAGTGTGTGAGCAGAGCGCTCCTTGGTTAGACCTTGACCAGGGCAGAACTTGAGTTCTGCCATTGTGGAAGACCATGAGAGTTTTAGACATTCTGTTTGGTTTTTCTTTCTCCACTTCCAATAACAAAAAGGTTGTCTGCTGGTGAGTTGAAGCTAAGGCACTTGGATATGCAACAATCTTACTCTGTTTGGGCAGTGTACATGCTACACTAAGAAAGAGGAGGCAGGAAGGAAGGGAACCGAGAGAAAAAGGGAGGGGAGAGGAAGGCATTATATAAACTGGAATGTCCTCTTTAAAACAGGCTTTGATATGCATAAGATAAAATTCAAATAGTTTAAAGGGTGTTTGATTAAAAAGTTAGTTCCCAGGTACAACTGACCACCTTCTCCCAAGTTTCCAGAGGCAACAGGAATGCAGTTTCTCCTGCATTCTGGAAATATGCTTTGTATCACAAAGTATACATTTAAACATTGACCTTTTCTTTTTCACAAAAGTGGCAGCATACTCGATACACGGTTCTATAACTTGCTTTATTCACTCTTTCTGTACACACCCCCCAGTACATCAGATATATTTATATTATGTCTGTTTCTCACACATCCCCATAAAAGTGATCAATTGGCTAGGAAAATCTTCCACCCGATCTAAATGAGAATAGGTGGTTCTCTTACCCCACAAAAGTCACTTGGTTCCTGGTGGTACTATTTTCTGCTTGCCTTGGTCACAGACAAGGAAGGGACACTTAGAGCCCCGGATGATGGGAGACCAAGAAGCACTGAATAAGTTTCTTCATGGTGTCCCCAGAATGGCACTCTCTGCAGCTGCCTGAAACAAGCTGGTGAATCCATTTTTTTTCTTTTGTAGCTGCAAAAATGATCATTTCTTTGCTATTTGTAGGATAATCAGAGAGTTTTACACTTTAAAGAATGGATATAAGATCACTAGATGAGCTGGGCACAGGGGCACACATTTGTAATCAATTTTAAATCCTGAAGCAGGAGGATCTAAAGTTCCAGGGCAGCCTGGGCAACTTAGTGAGACCTCCATCTCAAAATAAAAAATAAAAAGAACTAGGGACATAGCTCAGGGATAAAGTGCTCCCGAGTTCAATCTTTAGTATAAAACAAAACCCCACCGGATGAAGTTAATTAGTTATTTTATTTTATTTTATTTTGGTTTATTTTTGAATAGATACTATATTCACATTATAGTTCAAATTTTAAAAGTATATAATGATGGGTTGGAGCAGTGGCTCAGCAATAGAGCACTTGCCTGGCATGCTGGAGGACCCAGGTTCCAACCCCAGGACCACATACACAACGAGATGTTTTGGAAAACAAAAACCAGATGAATAAATAAATACAATTGATTCCCTCTTCCTCTCTCTCTTTCAAAGAGAAAGCATATAATAAAAAGTTTAATTCTCTCTCCTTCCCTAGCCAGAGTTCCTTTGGTCAGATACCACCTCTTCTCTACCCTTCCAGAGGTGTTCTATTCAATATAAGCAAATATAAATAGGTACATTGTACTCTCCCTTTCCTTAGAATGACCACACACTATAAGCACTATTCTCCATCACACTTTTTTCCATTTAATATGTTAAAGATTGCTTCTTAGCAATGTATTAAAAGCTTCTTCCTTAAAAAGAAAATGTCATCATTTCCACAGTACCCTATCAACAGACATTTAGATTGTTTCCAGCTTTTTACTATCACAAACAATGCTGCAGTGAAATACCTTGTAAATTGTCATTTGCACATGTGTTGTCTATTATAATGATACATGCCCAGGGTTAGTACCCTGGGTCACAGTCTGCACTTTTGTAATTTTGATCAATGTTGCCAAGTTGTCACTTACGTGTTGTCCCAATTTATGCTGCAATGCATAAGAGAGACGGCCTGGATGACAACTAATTTAAATGCTCGACTTTTATTTTCTCAAGGGAAAATATGATCTCTAATTTGGATGTTGGACTAGGTAATGGGACTGACCGCTGTGGTGTGAAAGGATAGAATAATACAATGTCATTTCCCCACTTCAAATGCCAGGCTACAAATTACAATAGATCTAAACATTTCCAATGTTTAAATTGGAATTTAAATACTATTTCCAATCCTTTCAAAGATTTACTAATGACTTTCTGAAGTAGGTAGTAGAACATTCCAAGTGTGCATGCATGTGTGTGCTTGTGTGTGTGTGTGTATGTGTGTGTGAGTGTGTGTGTGTATTATATCTGCTGAGGAATATTTATGTTTTAAGCAAATAATTCTGCAGGTATTCATTGAACTCTCCTTATGTTATGAACTGTCCTAGGCACCAGGGTCCTACCAGGATTGAACCAGACAGCATCTCTGCTTTCAAACATTATGTTAAAAGTGACTACTATCATAATTATTATTATGATTTCTTTTGGTTCTCTCAACAGCCCTACAAGGTGATTAAGTCACTGACCTCCAAGTCATATGGCAGGGTGGCAAACACTGCTGATTGTTCCTCCAAATCTGCTCCATTTTCTATGTAGGAATGAAACTTGTTTGAGCACATGGCTTCTCAGACTAAGAACTACATTTCCCAGGCTCCTTTGTGACCAAATTCTGGCCGGTAGGATGTATGCAGAAGTGGTCCAGGCAACCTGCAGAGGGAGTGAGTCCTTCTCATTCCATTCCCTTCGTCCACAGGCTGGAATCCTGACATGAAGGTCAAGAGGACTCGTTGTGACTGATAGGTGGGGTCACATAGAAAAGAACAGGAGGAGAAAAGGAGCCTGGGTTTCTGACACTCTGGATGCTAAACCTGCCAGGGACTGATGCTCCTGTCTCTTAGTTGATAGAAAAAAAAAAAAAAAGAGAGAGAGAGAGACACTTCTGCTTTGTTAAAGCCATGGTCGTGTTGGGTTTTCTAATGTAGCTAAACCAAATCTTTACCCAAGGTAAGTGGCTTTGAATGCCGAATGGAACGGTTTTGGATGTCTAAAGGGGCATCTCTGCTGCAGATGTCTTTGTTATATCAACCGAGTCAGAATCCAGCCTCCTACCCTGGGGAAGAATCATAACCAGACTTGAAATTCACATGATAGACACTAAAGGAAATAGAGGAGAATGGATATTGGGGTGAGCCATCTATTGCTGCCATGCCAGGAATCATTCTCTAAAATGCTAAGAACTAAAACAGTTTTTACTGCTAATGATGCTTGACTCACCTAAAACTGGTACCATTAGCTGCTGTGACCAATCCCAGGGCATCTGTGAATGCCTCCAAACACTGGTGGAAAGATCTGAGAGGCCATGTTCATCTCCTGCAGCATCGGTATATGTGGGGGTCTTGGGCACGGGGGTGGCAACTGAGGCCAACACATTTTAGGGGGAATGGTACAGCAGAGCTTTTGGCAGAAAGCTGACACAGAGCGGGAAACTTGGGTTGTCCCAGGAACAAGCTCCTCTGAAAAGAAAGGGAAAGTACTCAGGGCACATCAAGGCTGCTGGAGGCCAGCCCCTGGGCTTCAGCTGGGAGGAGCTGTGCCTGGGTTCCTTTCCTCTGACTGCTCATGCATGTCTACAGAGAGCTCTGCCTCAGGCAGCCATAGTCAAGCAGGTCACTGCACCTACTGGGTCAACATAGTCCATAAAGTCGCCCTTGGCCCCTATTCACCTGATGAGGCAACACCTGCCACCTCAGTCCTTCTGGAGCTGGGTATAGTCCAGGGCATGGATTGGTGCAGGACTCAGCAGATCCTCTGACGCTGTAGGGCTCCTCCTCCTCCTCCTCCTCTTTCTTCTTTTTTTATACTGGGGATTGAACCCAGGGGCCCTTAACCACTGAACCACATCCCCAGCCCTTTTTTATGTCTAAGCAACTAAGCTAAATTGCTTAGGGCCTCGCTAAGATGCTGAGGCTGGCTTTGAACTTGTGAACCTCCTGCCTCAGCCTCTACGAGTTTTGGGGATTACAGGTGTAGGGTTTCTTTCCAGGACTCTTTTGCAAGAATTCCTTGTCAGGGTCCCTGAAATATATGTGCAAATTCCTGGAGCTTTCAAAATTGCCTTCATTCAGGAAGAGTCTTTGCAGATGTGATTAAGTTAAGGATCTTGAGATGAGATCATAGTGAATTGTCCAGGCCACCATAACACTGATGAGAGCTGTCTCATTTAAAAAAAAATAAGGCAGAGGGTGACTTGAGGCAGACAGAAGAGGAGAAGATATAGACAGAGGAGAAAAGGCCATGTGAAGATGGAGCAGAGAGTGGGGTGATGGGGCCACCAGATCTAGGAATGGGCAAGGAGGGACCTTCCCCTTGAGCCTTGCAGGGACCTTGGCCAGCAGACACCTTGCTTTTAGACATCTGGCCTCCACAATTGTGAGAGAATAAATATCTGGTTTTTTTTTCCCTTGTAGTACTGGGGATTGAACCCAGGGGCACTTTACCAATGAGCCACAACCCACATCCCCAGACCCCCCTTTTTTCCACATTTTTTATTAAGGAGTTGAGTTGTACAATCATAGATGCTTATAAAGTGACAACACTTTATGCATTTGATCCTAATCCAGAGTCACCCCCACATCACCCACACCCCAGTCTCTTGATTCATCTGCATTTCCCCCCATAACAGCTATAAATGTCTCTCTTTATATATATTTGCAAATTTTCCAGAATTAAATTATGGCATAAGTATTATTTGGCTTCTGGGAGTGGAATGAAGAGTATATTACATTGGTGTCTTCCTATCCTCCTTCCCTCTCCCCTCCCACACCTCTCCCCTCTCCCTTCCCCAAACCCCCTACATATTATCTATGGTTCCCCTGGATTATGTGCTGCTACACCTTTGCAGGGTCTAATACAGGAGTTTGACAACCTTTCATCCAAGTCTGGGTTTAGCTCCAGCCTCCACAAATGAGGAAAAACATTCAGCCCTTGACTCTCTGGGTTTGGCTAACTTCACTCAGCATGATTTCTTCCATTGCCATCCATTTACTTTCAAAGGCTGCAATATCATTGTTTCTAATAGCTGAGTAGAATTCTATAGTGTTGGATTCTTCCAGCCCTTTTTATATTTTATTTTCAGATAGGGTCTCACTGAGTTCCTTAGGGCCTAAGTTGCTGAGGCTGACTTTGAACTTGCCATCCTTCTGGCTCAGCCTCCTGAGTCACTGGGATTACAATTGTTAGCCACCACACAGGGCCTAAATCTGTCATTTTAATCTACCGAGCTTGCAGTAACTTGTTACTGCAGCCCAGAAGTGCCTCCAAAATAAAGACAGCCACAGTTGCAGGCTCAGCAATCCTGGAGATCTGGTTCTCTTTGGCCCCTCAGGTTTCCTTCCATGGACTCCTTCCTGCTCTCTTCTCCCAACTCCCTTTGGTTTTGGGCTCAGTCAACCTCCCTGACTTCCTCCTTTTGATTACCCTGAGGCTACTATATCCTCAACAGGAGGTCACTGTCCCTCCTTAGGCAGCCTGTTTTGCATGACTCTCTTTCCTTGGAGTTCTGGTAAATTCTTTCTGGCCTTTTGATCTAAATGGTGGGGACAGCTCTGATGCCTCTAGCTCCTGTCTCCTGCTCCGTGTTGCGGCTCCCCTGCATCTGGGTCTATTGTGGTAAAGAGTCCCTTTGTAGGTTAACTCCCCTCTGGAACCTCCCTTGGGGGTGCCGCCACCTGCTGGGATTCTGACTAGGAGCCCAGCAGGGACCTCATCTCCCCGGTTGGTAAGAAAGGGAGAACTTAGTTCATTTTCCACTGCACTGTGTAATTTACACACTGCGTAAGTTATGAACAATTACAAGTTTATTTGTCTGAGAAGTCAAATTTGACTTCTTCTATTGGAGCCTGAGAAGTCCTAGGTGGAGGGGTCACACCTGGTGAGGGCCACACATGGTGACGGGCAAGGGGACCAGGCACAGCATGGTGAGAGAGGGGACAATAAACACTCTTGCAGTAACTGACCCACTCCTGTGATGATGTCATTAATCCACTGAGGACAGAACACCCATGGCCTAAATCACATGATAAAGGCCCTTCCTGTTCCTGCTGTTATAGTAGCCACTCAATTTCAACCTGATTTTTGGAGGGGCCATTGAAAGCATAGCAGAGGGAGCCAGTAGAAGTGTGGGAGATGGGGATGACTTTCCTGAGGGCCAGAGCCCTGCTATCTGGGGAGATCATCATGATCTGAAAGGTGAGGCAGGCAAGGGTTCAGGCATGGGGCCTCGTGTCTCCGGAACCAGAAGCCAACACCCACTCTCTGGAGGGCCATGATGCTGCCCTTGTGGGAGACTGGAATAGTGCCTGGAGGCTCAGCCTGGGGGTGCTGAGTGGGGATGGACAGAGGCCCTCATGTCTCCATTACTTCCTTGGGAAGGGCATTGGGCAGTAATTTTCCACGTTGCAACACTAGGATAAAAGTTCAGGAAATCTGCTACGTGCATTGGGAAGTATGGGTCCATTTTTCAATTTCAAAATGGATCCCCTGTTCCCTAACTGAACAACCCATGACCCACTATTCCCCAGTATTTCTGTTGTCTGTTCGCTATGGAAGGTGCGTACGGGGAGGGTGGCTCCAACCCAAGATGGCTGACCGTCCAGCCAACTGTTAGTCTGTAGAAATAAATCTAAGTAGAGAATCCATGCCTGAGTTCATGGGCTGGAAAATGGAGACCTACGGGACTATGACTGGGAAACAACCTGAGAGCCCCCCAAAGGTCCATGTATAAAGGTTTGTCCCCAGAATGGTAGAATTGGGAGGCGCTATGGACCTTTAAGAAGTTGTGCTAAATGGAAAGCCCTTTGGTCTTTGGGGCATGCCCTTGGAGAGGACCGTGGAACCTTGATCTCTCGTCTCTCTGCTGTGGCTGGAGATGTGACTGCTAGCTCCGTCATCCACTTGCTTTGACATCCGCTCTCTCTGACATGTGCTTCCACAATTGCTGACAACCATCCTCTCCAGTGACCAAAGCAATGAGTCTTGTATTTGAATCTCCCAAACTGTGAGCTAGATAAACCTTTTCTCTTTATAAAGTTAGCTGCTTCTAGTAGTTGTATTGTAGTAACATGAAGCTGACAATAGAGAAGAAGCTTACAGCAAAACATAGTATCCGAGAAGGCTTCCCTGATTTAAAAAAATGGTGTTCATCTTCAAAATAATATACTTTTTTCCAATAACAGAGGTAATACATGGTCCTTGCTAGAAAATTTGGAAGATGCAGTGTCTTATTGTTGTGAAAAACTTGAAAAATGCAGGGTGTCGTGGTGTAGAGAGATGTGAGAGATGAGAGGAACCCTGTTATGGGCTGAATTGTGTCCCTACCCCTCTATTTGTATGATGAAATCCTAACCAGAACCTCAGATCATGACTGTATGTGAGCATGGGTTCTTTGTAGATGTCATTCAGTTGAAACGAGGTCATTAGGGTGGGCCCTTAATCCAATATGACTGTGGTCTTTATAAGAGGAGGAGATAAGACACACACACAGAGCCGGGATCACGTGAAGACACATGGGGAAGGTGGCCCTCCACCTGCCAAGGACAGAGAAGAAGAAACTCACCCTGATCTCCGACTTGTGCTTCCACAAATGTGTGCTGTTGAAGCCACTTGGTCTGCGGTACTTTGTGATGATGGTGCTGACCTGGAGAAAGAGAGACAGGTGGTAAACACGTTTGGAAGGTAAAAGCGGCCAGTCCGGGTGACTGGCCTCGTGGACAAGCAGGGTTGCAGAGGGGTGGAGGACTCTGTTAGTTGCCTACGCTGGAGGGGCTTGGTGGGTGTCATCAGCTGAGATGGAGAAGACGTGAGGAAGCGCTGGTGCTTTGGATCTGTCAAGCTGGGGATGCGAGAGGGACGTCCACTGTCCAGTCGCTGCTGCCCATGGGTTTGAGCCAGAGGGATGGAGCGAAGCCCACGAGGAAATCATTCCTGGACCGGACCAGGTTGCACTGGCGGAGGACAGACCCCTGGGGGGCCGACATTAAGGTTCATCTGCGAGGAAGGGTTGTCGTGTGCAAGATCCGCATCACAGCTGTTCACGCTTATTAGGTTGATTCCAAAATATTGTCTGCCTTCCTTAATTTCTCTTTCTACCCATTGTTTAAAAATTCCCAAGACAGGAGCAGACAGACTACTCCCCAAATGCTAAATTGGTCACATTAGGAGGAAGGCTGTCTCTTTAACCTACCCCTGTGATTATTGGGTACATATGGTGCTGACATGCTGTCTGCCAGGCCCTGCCATATGGGCAGGTGAGTGTGGAGCTGGGCGGTGGAACAATGGCTGCTTGGCTTTGAGCAAAGTGTGCCAAGAATTCTTCCTACCCCTCTGGCTTCCTTTCATTTTAAAAAAAAAAAAAAATCTTAATTTTAAAAATGCACGTTGAGGTATGTTATAAACGTATAGGAATGAAAACACTAGCCTCTTTTAAGAATATTGTTGTTGTAGTAATGGTTGTAGCTAGCATGTATTTCAAGATGACTATGTATTAAATATTAGATTATATTGTCTGTCTTAGGACATATAATTTTCCATTGAGATATACAATTCTTTAATTTTTTTTTAAAGAGAGAAAGATGAGGAGAGAGAGAGAGAGAGAGAGAATGAATTAATTTTTATTGAGTTTTGCACGTGGTTTTCATTGCTTTGACCCTTAGTTGTGTACATGGGTCCTGGGGTTTGAACCCGTGTACTTGGGCATGCCGGGCAGGCACCGTAACCGCTGAGCCACTGAGCCACCAAGCCACCACTCCAGCCCCGAGATATATGATTCTTAAACTCTGGAGAACGCAAAAATTTAAATTATTTTTCTGTTTAAAAATGCAGGCTCTGCATTCAGGTTGCCTGGGATAGAATTCTAAATTTCCTCTTATTAAGCTGGCACCATTCTGGGTGAGTATCTTGGCCTCTGTGTCCTGGTTTCCTCATCTGTAACAGAATCTTCCTCACTGATTTATTTCAAAGGGTCATTGCCATAATATGCAAAAAGCACTTAGAACATAGTAAAAGCTCAATAAAATGAACTACGTGTCCTCCTTCTTGTGAGTATGTCAGCACTTTCTTACATGCCTCAAATTTATTGTTGGGAACTAAAAACAAAAATACATTTAAAAACAGGAGCCAATACAGTTATCTTTAGGCCTCAGTTGTACTAACCCCCAAAGTTTAGCCTTTTCTCTAACGCTCTGTAATACCCTGGCACTGTTAACTCGCCCTTGATTTTCCATGTACCTTTTTTTAGTCGATCACTCTACAGTCTACACCAGCTACCTGCCTGTGTATGTTTTGACAAATCATTCCTTTCTTTAAAACAAGCACATGCCTAGGCTGTCTCTTAGTACATGTTTGGGAGTCCAGCTAATTTCTTTAAGTTATCACCCAAACAGAGCTGTCACCATTTCCTACTTTTATACCAAAGCATTCAGTTTCCCTTTTAAGAAAGTTCTTCAACTCCCTTATGCAGTCGAAGATGCTGCTCCATCTCCTGCCTGACATTTTATTAAGAATTAAAAATAATGAAGCCAGCGGAGATTCGAAGGGAGACTGATTTAGAAACCTGGCATTAGTGCTTTTAATTTGTTGACAATGTGGTGTTGTGGGGGAAGGGGGTGGCAGAGCAGGGCACAGCATGGCCGTTCTCGCTGGGGCCTTGCATTAATGGAGTAACAGCTGAACTAAGTGTTCAGAGTGAACACATCAAAGACTGTTGTCTTTGAGATACCATTTCTTCTATTCCACGATGTCAAAGGTGGCTGCAAATATATCCAGAGCTTTCTGGGTGGCATTGTTTAGGATGCTGGCCCCAGCAGATGGCCCCCAAATGCACCTCAGCCTGATAGAGCAGGGACCACATGTGATGGCATAGTCTTCTCATTAGCAAACAGAAAAAGGAATAAAAAAGAAAAAGGCAAGGATGAGAAAGGAGAGAGATGAAGAGAATACACAAAGACATTTACATATTTACATTGTCTCCCTCGCATTTCAAATTCCCCCTCAGCTGAAGTGTCAGGGGCTTGCTTTGCTCCTTCTGTTTGTGTGTTTACTTGTGCTAAATAGATTATGGTAATCAGGCACATAAATGCATGCAACTGTTATTATGGCATTTTAATCACAGAGTTTTTCCCTGGAAGCCTTCATTAGAATTCTCATAATCTTACTTGTTAGTGTAACAAACAGTAATAAATGCCAAAGAGCTTGGATTAAGGCAGAGGCCTTCAGACTTTAAAAGAGGAATATGGAAATGTTGTCAAATCTCTGCATTACTTATTGAAATGTCACATAAACAGTTCGGGACTCTAAATATCTTACTCATTACAAGAATGGAGAAGCGGGCAACCCAAACATGGTAATTATGTCTTTCTACCCAGCCCTGCAGACATATGCCTTCCATACATACCAACTAAGGCTTATGAAATGACCGGATGGCCCAATGCACAGTCCCGGACTTAATATATTGTTGCGTTAAATTGGAGAAATGTATTACTATATCAGTTCATTTATTTTATGCTAAATATGGGTGAGCATGAGCAGGTGTTGAAACTTCCATTAGCTTTCGATTTGCAAGTTGCTAAGGAAAAGCTGCTGTTCTTTTTTTATTCTAGTGAACAATATCATAGCTACTCTTTCTGAAAATACTGTGGTCTTGCAAACAGGCATTTACCGAAAGATATTAGATGACCATCCTATTAGATTGCCCTAGTCCAGAATTTAGAGGTAATGAAGCCAGTTCTGAGGACAACATTCTACTTGTTATTTGTGTGACAAACTATCCCAAGACTTAGTGGCCTGAAGCAACAATGGTGTATTTTTTTTTTTCATAATTCTGCCAAAGCAGCCAGGTGGGGTGGCCTCAACAGAGAAATGGAGGCTTGGGCCAAAGAATCTTCATTCTGCTGCCTCCTCCAGCCACGCCAGCATGTCAGGTAGCACTGAGTGAACTGAGAAGTCGCTTTTCTGGGGATTTGAGCTGTTCTTCACTTATTATCTCTTAAAGGAATCTCTGCTTCACCCTCCAACAGGAAACCTACCACTCCCTTCTGGGAGATCCCAGGAGGCTGGCTCTGCCTGGGAAAGCCTACTGAGAGCATCTCTCCCCAACTGCACATTCAGTAGCATCATTTTGGGGAACTCAAAATTGGCCAGGATAGGATCAGCAGGGCTTTTTTCCCCTCTGCACACCAGTGGGAAAAATCAGCAGTTCACATCACTGCCCTGATCTCTAAAGTATGCCTGGGCAATCTCACTGCACCTTTATACCAGAACCTTCCACACCGTGGTTCTCATCCAAGGAGAAATGTTTGCACACGCTCACCTCTCTCCTTCCCTCCCAGTGTTTAATCATAATATGTGGAGTGTGATAGGAACCCAGGTGAAGGAATGAACATGACTTCAAGGTGGTGAGTAGTCTCCATTTTACAGATGAGGAAACCCAGGACAGGATTGTTAAGAAATTTACCCCAACAACTTCACAGTTTAGGGGTTAGGGGGTGGTGGCAGGGAAGGATTGAGGGAGGGTATAGCGAGGATGTAGGATGTGTGAATGAATGGAAGTGTAACAACAAACCCCTTCAATAGTAAAACTATAATGAAAAATAAAATCTTGTTAAAAAAAAAGAAAGAAAGAAACTTGCCCCAAATGATACGGCCAGTGGATAGCAGAGCCAGGATCCAGAGGCAGGTCTGTCCCACTCAGACTTACAGACTCACACGTGTGTAGGGGACTGACCCCACCAGTCCCATGACTGGCCCACCTACCCAGGACTGGTTGCCATCAACAGTCACTGTGGCCCAGCTGCAATGATGCCCCCTAGGGAGTCCCTCCTTTGGCCCACAGCAGTGGACTCACACTGTGAGCTTCCACAACCGTGCTTTAACTCTGGCACGTGAGACTGGGAGGCAGCACTGCTTGAGATTTTGGAGCATGGCTTTGAGGTCCAAAAACCCTGGGTTCAAACACCTCTGCAGGCACCTTGGTACCTCGGTGTCTTTATGCAAAAGACTACGCCACGGGGCAGCCCCTTAGATCACTTTGGAAACACTTGTGCAGCCAGCGTCCACTCAGGTCCATGCACTGAGCTAGTGGCTGGGAGCACCCCTTCTAGAAAACCGACTTCATGATTCCTGTCCTCAAAGAGTGCAAGGAATTCCGAAGGGCTCAGGATGATGCGTTTACAGCTCAGCCCTTGGTAGGCAGGAAGGGCCTGCATTAACAGGGATCCCTTCTCTCCTTGACTGTCTTGCCTCCAATCAGGATGCGTGCTGGCCCCAGACCAGTCAGGGGACCGGGTTGGCCAGGCCCAGGTTGCACTTGAACTGGGACTGGTGGAATCAGCCCCACTAGACCCAAATGGACTGAGGGTGAGGAAGGAATGATTGCCCCCTCCTCTCTCCCTAGCAAGGGACTGGTACCAGGGTGAGGAGGAAAGGATGGTGGGTGTGGTTATTATTAATACTGCATCCTGTTCTATGAACAGGCAAGTAGTTCTCAGCTGTGGATGCAGAGGCTGACAGCTCACCCTTGTGCTGTCCAATACACTGGGGGTGGCATCTGCAGAAGGGAGACACCTGAGGCTCTGCCACCTCCCCCAGTTGTGGAGCCACAACTAAGAGGACATGCACAGGTGTAAGGTGGGGAGAATCTTGCTCTTCCACCACTGTCTCTGCCTGGTGAATGCTGGTGGAGTCAGCAGCATTGAGACCTGAGAACCAATAGGTCCCTCTGTTTCAAGGAGAGGCAGCTCGGAGCCTGTGGAGACAGCTGGCACCATGCTCCCCCCGAGCACAGGATTAGAACTTGACGTTTAATTGTGCTGGCACAGGAGCTCAACAGCACAGCCACCTACTCCTGTGACCTGGGCGTGGTTGATCCTTGTCGTGTCTCATTCTCAGCTTCTGTAAATGGACAAACAGAGTGCCTGCTTCCTGGAACTGTGAGGACTGCAAGAGTCCATAATGTGACCACAGTGGACACTCAGCTTGTCACCTTGACCATGATGATGAAGATGACCGAGATAAGCATAAAGCATACTCATCAGGCAAAGAGCTTCGGTTCACAAGCCTGGCTGTGCCCCAAAAGTGGTTTATCCAGCATGTGCCACTGGTACCCAGGCCCTCTTGGGGACTCACGTAATCCCCACCTTACACCTGTGCATGTCCTCTTAGTTGTGGCTCCACAACTCGGGGAGGTGGCAGAGCCTCAGGTGTCTCCTTTCTGCAGATGCCACCCAGCATATTGGACAGCACAAAAGGTGCCTTCACCCACATACAGTGATTCCTCCCGAGAAGCACTATGTTGGGCAACCTCTTAACACCTGGGAGTGCAATCAACCTGTCCTTACCTGGTGGCAGCTTGGACCACTCACCTGTATCCTTGTCCTGCTGATGTGTTGATGCTAACCTCTGGCCTGGCACCTCTGCTTCTTGCTTGGCTCTCCTGGGCTGAGACCAGGTGACTGCACATTAGCAGCTCCACCAGGAAGGACAATCCTCTGCAGATCAACCCAGCTGAGTTGTTAATCATGCCTAGGGGAACTGACTGGCATTCCTGGGAATGTCAATATAGGCATACGTGAGTTAGGGGAAATGAAGTTTGGGGGTAATCACGTGGTTGGGTCCAGCCTTCCCCATCTCTGTTGACAGAGGTAACAAAGTCACTGGAGCAGGCCCTGGAGCAGCTTTCCTATCAGGCCCATCTCAGCAGGGGTCAGTGACACACAGCCCCAGGCTCAGCCTCTAAGAACACAACCATGCCATTTTTTCTTTTTTCTTTCTTTCTTTCTTCTTTTTTAGAGAGAAAGAATCAATTTTATTTAGTTTTTCACATGGCTTTCATTGCTCCAACACTTTGTTGTGTACATGGTGCTAGGGTTCGAACTCGCATCCTTGCACATGCAAAGCAAGTGCTGAAACGGCCAAGCTACCACTCCAGCCCCAACCGAACCATGTTTTGCACAACACCAACTTCACACTTTCAGGCTGCCAGGATGAAATAACCATATACTTGATGGTTTGTAAACAACAAATATTTATTTCTGATGGTTCTGGTGGCTGGAAAGTTCAAGGTCAAAATTCTGGTGGGTTCAGTATCTGGTGAAGCCCTCTATTCCTCCTAAGCAGCACTTTCTCCCTGGTGGGAGGAGAAAGCAAGCTCTCTGGGGCGTCTTTCATAAAGGCAGTCATCCCATTCAAAGGACTCTGCCCACAGAATCTGGTCACCTTCCAAATGTCCTGTCTCTTGATGGTGAGGATTTCAACATATGAATTTGGGGGCGGGGGAACCACAAACATTTGGAACATGATAGCTCTTGTGGGATGCTGTTGGCTGGTTATCCAAAATCATTTCCTCTGTCTTCCCTGTTGGTTAAGCCTTATCTTTGTTTAGCTATACATCCCTTAGGGAGGGTGACTTGATGCTCTTCTCAGTTGAATTCTGAATCAGAGCAGTCATTTAAAACTTTTCAGCAATGTTTTGTAGTAGCTTTTAGTATACAGACCTTATATATCTTTTGTCAAATTTATCCATAAACATTAATTTTTATGATATTAAAAAGGTATTTTAGTTCATTTTTCAATTATTTGTTGTCACTATGTAAAAATATATTGATTTTTGGGTATTGGTCTTGTGTTCTGCAACTTTGCTAAATGTATTTGTCAGTTCTAATGAATTTTGTAAATTTCTTAGAATTTTCTACATAGATGATTATTATACCATCTTTAAAGAATAAGACAGTTACAGAAGGGCAGGTTTATTTCTTCTTTTCTAACATGAATGCCTTTTGTTTCTTTTTCTTGTCTTATTGCTCAGACAGGAACTACCGGTGCAATGTTGATTTAGCAGTGGTGACAAAACACATTCCTCATCAGTGGTGACAAAACACATTCCTCATTCGTTCCTGACCTTAATGGGGAAGTAAACCTTTCAGCGTGCACCATTAATAGAGTATCACTACTTTTTTTTTTTTTTTTTTAAGAGAGAGAGGGACATTCAGAGAGAGAGAGAAAAAAAAGAGAGAGAATCAGTTTTACTTAGTTTTTCATCTGGTTTTCAATGCTCCAACACTTAGTTGTGTACGTGGTGCTGGGGTTCAAACCCGCATCCTCACATGCTCCAGGCAAGCACTGTAACTGCTGAGGCACTGCTCCAGCCCAATCATTACTTTTTAAAAAGGGTAATCACATGGGGGATGTTGGGTAATTCTGGTTTAAGAACAAACGCATATCATATTGTTACTTTATATGCATTTGTAATTGTACAATAACTCAACTCCTTAATAAAAAATTTACAAAATATATAGAAAGACAGAGGGGGAATGGTGGACTAAGGTTTCTATAGTAGAAAGTTTTAGCAATTATCTAGATAATTCAGGCCAAAACAAGATTTTTTCCCTTAATTTTCTAGATAATTATCTCTGTTTGTTGTTGTAGTAGTTTTTATGTATAACAGTGGGACATGTTGATGGGGTACAGTGTGATATTTCAACACATGTAGATAATGT
>PVKS010038991.1:0-17568 GCA_004027875.1 Aplodontia rufa | reverse complement strand
GGGGGGGGGGGGGGGGGGGGAGAAAGGGGCTTTCTCGTCTCTTCTGGTAGACTTTAAGGTATGGCAAAGTCACAAAATTTTTTTTTCCCTTTATCCTTTGGAAATATTAAAACAATATGTAAATCCAAGAGGGGAGACCTACCAATTGAAGGCCGGTGGTGGATGGACCAATTGTCGCTCAAAGAAGTGGCGGGATTTTAAGCTGCCAGCAGGGGAGGAGTTTTACTTAAGGCTGATGTAGCTTAGCTTTATTGGTTGGAACTAATTTTTCGATTTTGAAAAGGTGGCAGGTCAGTCCTTCAATGGTCGTGGGAGTCTCCGCAGGAAGAGCGTTAACCAACGTGGGTAATATGTATTCATGGCCGATCTACAAACAAACTCTTAGAGTTTATGAGCATGAGGGAAGGAGAGAAAGAATATTATTTAGTTTTTATCTGTGTTTTTCATTTCTCTTACACTTAGTTGTGTATGTGGTGCGGGGGTTCAAACCCTTCATGCCAGGCAAGTGAGATACTGCTGAACCACAGCTCCAGCCCCTAAGAACAAATTGAACAGCAGTGCTAGATCAAGGTCATGAATCAATTTTATTTCTCTAAGCCAACTAGAATCAGCTAGTAAATAAAATGTAAAATAATGGGAAAGTAGATATTAAAATTCACAAAGATTTTTTAAAAAAGAAATTTAAAACTTGTAAAATATGGCATAGTAGACATAGTCTAGCTCTGATCTAAATAAAAGACCACTATTTTTGAGGATTCATAATTAATCTTTGGAAACTGCCAGACCTTGACTCTCCTATGTTTTCAGCCTCAATTCATTCTCTTAATAGCATTTTAAAGCAATCAGTTATCTAGATATGTGTAGCGATATTAACTACTATGCATTGAATGAACAATGTCTCAGCTTCTCCATAATTACATATCAGATCTCTGAATTCCAGTAGCAAGATTTCAGCTTCAATAATCTAAATGAAACGTTGTCTAGACATATGCATTTTATTGCTAAGATGTATAATTCTTACTCTTTTTCTCCATCAAATTTATTTCATCTTTTAAACTAACTCAGGTAGAAGGCAATAAAAACTAGCAGATAAGGCATGATGAAATTGATCCAGTATTAGGCAAATTATCTTTATATAAATATATGTTAATAATTTTGTTATATTACTCCTAAGGACATTTATCAAAATTCATGATTATGGTAATTTTCCAGTCTGGGAAGGTCAAAGCTTATTGGGAAAATTTAAATTAAAGGAAAAAATACACCTTTGGTATATTAGCTCAAAATATTCAAATCTTTTGTGAACTTGAATGCAATGGTGACAAGATTGAGAGCCCTAAAATAATCTCTTTTCTCCCATGGCACTTTCCCTTAAGCTAATTTATGTTGGGCCATTAATTCAAATATTCTCTTTCAAATTATTGTAATACTCTTTTTAGTAATGCAATTTTGAGGGAAATTTGAAAATATTGGAATCATGAGCATAAACTTTCTGAATATTTTGCTGGGGGTAGGGGAGAGATAAACAACAAAGTTTATATGTTAGCACTCAATAATCACTGAAATTCCACTGTCTGATTTTTGTCTCCTTCCTTTGTTTATAATTAATGGGACTGTTCAACCCATTTTCACAAAGTCTCTGGTTACTTCTTAACCTGAGTTTTGAGGTTTGGTTTTCAAAAACCAATCAACAGCCTGTGATTTCCTTTTCTAAAATAATTAATAGCAAGTGTTTTCTTTTTCAAGGAAAACATCCCGTCTTGTCACAGAATGTGTCTTATCACCCTTCTCCAGTATGTTTCTTAGCATCTAATTTATGCAAGCTTAAATATTACAACAGGTTGGACTCCAAAACTACAGCCCAGATAAGACTGTAACAAAAGTAGTCTATTTAAAACTTACTTTTGTCCATTATAAAGTGAAATCATGTGAGTTCTATGCCATTTCTGGAATGATCCTAGCCTTACAATCCCAAGTAAATAAATGCTGGAGAAACAAAATCTCATATACATCCATCTCTCTCAATCTCTCTCAAGATAACTTTCCTTAAAAGAAAAATTTTAGGTACTCTCAAATGTAGACACATATTTTGGAATTTAAAATAGTTAGAAACTTTCTCTAACACTCATAAAGATATACTCAATTTACATTATTAAGTGCAACTCCTAACTTTAAATCTGTAGCTTCTACTTTCTAATTAATGAATTGGGCAACATTTATGGCAAGAAAACTGCAAGTATATTTGCTTTACATTTCTATAAAAGAAGAGACTTGTATGATGCTTTACAATTTTAGTATTGTTTACACTATTGAATTGAAGTCTCCACTTTCTGCAAGAGAAATGAGAATATTAATAACTTTTAAACAATTAATTTTACTTTGAGTAAAAGAACAAATGAAAATCCCCCAAGCACTGTTGTATTATTCCTGTAAGAATCCCATCATTTTCCAACAAATAACCTGTAATCTGTTTCATTCTGTTCTCGAGTTTTTTTTTTCTTTTTCTTAGCTTTACTCTTTCTTTTTAGAGTGATCACTAAAATTAAAAAAAGAAAAAACATGGAATTATATAAACAGAAAAAAAAGAAAAAGCTCCTCTACTATCAATTCTTCTCAATTAACAATATTCATTAGAGATGTATTACTTTAATGAAAAATTTTCTCAGACATCTAGAATAATTAAAAATAGTCTGGTTTGTCTTTACTTGTTAATGTGGCTTGTTTCAGTAGTTTACTCCAAATAATGTATTTTAGAAAATAAATGGATTTTGTAAGTTATAGATGCACAAATATAGATATCTGTGTATGTGTGTACATATGAATTAAGAGATAGATTTCCTGTAGGCAGACAGAAAAGGGGACTTTGGAGAATGGGATCCCCTCACTCCAGTTTAAAACTCTTGGCTAAAGTTTATTTGTTTGTTTTTAGCTGCATGGCTGGAAGACCCCACTCATTCCTGAGTACCCATACATTTTGTTATTGCCCAGCAAGGCAAGGCCACAATGGTATGATGTTTTCTTGACTATCCTAATATTTACTCAACCCCAGGGAATTGTTTTGAATCCAACAAATTCTTTTAAGGAACAAATGCAGGACAAACTAAGGTTAGCAGAGATATTGTACCATCCCATTGTGGAATAAAAAATTAAAATTGTACCTTTATTGAGTAAGAAAAAGAGAAAAGAGAGAGACTTTCCAATGAAAGGTTATTTCCTTTCCAAAACAGCATAAAAACCCCTACATAGAGCCATCAGCAGTACCCTCTTTGGGACTCCTCCTATGCCATGAGAGCTTTCCTTTTTTGCTTTTGATAAATCTGCCACTGAGTTCTCACCCTTTGTCATTTGTAAACTTCATTCTTCAGGTATGTGAGACAAGAGACATCCATCACTCACACGACCCTGTGTTACACACACATGCATATGCATATGCATATGTGTGTGTATACATATATGTCAGAGTATGTATCTGTATGTATATATGTGTGTGTGAAATATTCACATAAATATAGTTAAACACACACACACACACACACACACACACACACACATATAGAGATCATAGTATATAACATGTATCTTGGTTTATTCATTTACTTTCAGTCTTTTGTGTAAGGTTGACTTCCAAAAACATAAAATATGTTTTTTCATATTTCACCCAAACTGCAACTTAAATTTTTAATTGATTTTTGGTCAGTCATACATTTTCTGTTAATTCAACCATATTACTTTAGATTTATTATATTTACCCTTTTTCTTTCCAGTTTTACAATATCATATTTCTATTTCATTGTTTGATCTTTAGAAATACTTTAATAAAGGTTAACTTTCAATCTTTTTACTTTTCTTTCTTTCTTTTTTTTTTCCACTAGGGATTTAACCTAGGGGCACTTAACCACTGAGCTACATACCTTGACATTTTTTTATTTTAATTTTGAGACAAGGTCTTGCTCAGTTGCTGAGGTTGGCTTGAACTTGTGATCCTCCTGCAACAACCTCCTGACTTGCTGGAATTACAAGCATGCAACACCATGCCCAGCTAACTTTCAATTTTAATAATATGTAACTGCACCTTTATAGTCCTCTTCCCAAAATGTTATATTATATTAGTGTTAGGTAGTAGCTAGCATTGAGCAATGAAATGCTTGACAAGGCCACAGATTTAGTCTTGAAGTTTGCTATAAGCTACTGCCAAGGCAGATAAGCTACGGAAAACATTAGTACACAAGTGTTGAGGGTAAACAAAGACTAGAGAGGAGGGAGAATGCCTCAGGAACAAAGGATCTATGGGATATCTCTTCACAGGCCCCATAAAAGTTGAGATGAACCTAAAAGCTACTGGCGCCAGGTGTCTTCTACTAGCTCAGAAGGGGATATTTCTTAATAGCCCAGGCACACTGAGGTAACTTTTGACTGCTGTTGACCCAATGCCCATATTAACATAGGATTGACTTGAAGATGAAGCTCCTCTAAATAGGATGGCCACCATGACAGTTCCAGCGAGGACCAACTAAGGTCAAAAACTCCACCTCTGGACGTGAAGGAGGAGTTGAACACCTGATTGGCGAAAGCTGCTGAAGGAGGACCCCAATTTTCAGATCAATCATAAAACAGCAATAAATTCGGAGACAGCGTTGTCCCCTTTGTCGTTCTCTGCTCAGAGACGGCCCACTCTCTCTTGAGAGTGCTGTATGCTTGAATCTTACTCTGCTTTTACTTTACTTTCACCTCTCTTTCACTTATAATAAAATTCTCTTGCATGACTTTCTGTGTCTGACTTTAAGTCTTCTTTCATTGGAACACAAGAACAGAGGTTTAGATTTTCAGTTTCCCACTTTCCTGTGACATTAGCATATTTACTTAAAATATATTGAATATTTGAAGGAAATGCAGTTGGTTTCCTTGCATAGAGACTACCTGTTAGGCAAAGCCATTCTTTCAAATACCTGTAGAAGATACCAACAACACTATTCCTTACACCACAGTAGCCATCTCTTTCAAAGTACAGCAGTGAATCACCAGTTGGTTAATAAGGAAAAAAAATAATTAGCAAAAATATCAGTATCTTTAGAATACTATACACTTGGGTCTTGAACATAGGACTTTTCAACAGATTCTTAAACTTTAAAATTATTCTGAATTTCTGTTTGACAAGTGAATATTAAATCCCTTACGTGAAGAATACAAATAGTTAACAGCTGATAGCTCTTAGATTATTGTCTAATTTTATGGACATTCTGTAGCATTTTCATTGTCACTTGGAAATGGCATCTCAAAGTCACGTGAATGTTAATTTATCTCAATTTCTCTGTCAAATATTGCTATTTTATCCTTGGCATTCTTTAAAAGCAGCTTGGAATCTGAAGAGCAGTAGTCTTTTATAAAAGTCAGTCTTCCTGCATAATGTCTAATGGTTAGATTTATCCCTGAGGAAGGATGTAAATTCATTGCAAATGATACTTTAATGGAGCCTAGCTTTTTTGTCATGCAAAGAGACCCAAATGGATGTGGCAGCCAGTAGCAATTCCTATGGGGAGCAGTGCTACAAGAAGGAAGAGATCTTGTCAGAAGTAAGTAAATAAATACTTCTGGCTTTTGTCATTTTAACAATTTTATTCCATCAAAGAAATGCAGAACATGATTCACAGGTTGCTGATAATCTTTTTAAACAAGGAGTCCTTGTTTGCACTTATTGTTAGAAATTTGACAGGTATTTTATTCATGACATGCTGGAGAAACATAAACTCCTACACATTTGCAAAATGCTCATAAGTGAATATACATTCATTTACTTTATATAAATGACCCCATTTTATTGTTATGTTTTGTGTTAATTTCTTGGGTGTCTCTTTTAAAGCACTATCTGGAATTTGAACATAGATTTTATAATACCAACACTCATAGATCTGAGTTAATTGACAGAGCTGTGAAGTTGAACACTATCTGGAAAAAAAAAAAACACAGAAGAGAGACAAAAATGGTGAAAACACATTTGTTCTCATGTATCACAGCTAACAAAGACAGGTAGCTTTCTCATAGAGAATTGTTTTAAAATTAAACACTTTAAAACATATACCTAGCCTAACACAAAGGGAATGGTATGTTTCAAAAATTTCCACAGTAATACTGTAGAGAATGTCTGAGCACTGGAAGTGTTTCATGATTCAAAGGTACTTGTTTTGAAAGCAGGACAGGATCAGCTATGCATGGATCAGTGAAGTATCTTATTGGATGTAACACTCTCTTCAGGGGTAATTTACATGTGAAGTATCTGTTGTAAACTTAATGAGATTCCAAATAGTAGCAAGAGGAGATAACAGTGATTTTACAATGGGCTCAATCTTTTTTATTTTTGACTTAATCTTTTCAATGGAAGTTTCATTACAGAAAATTGCTATACCATTTGTTTGTTTTATTCTTATTTTACTATGATATATAATAAAATGCATACAGATAAAATAGATTTTCCATTTAGAAAAGTCCACAAAGGAGATATATGCAATCTAAAGAATAATCACAATGTAAAACTCTATGTACTACCATACAGGTCAAGAAATGGAACATATTGCAAAGTCCTCCCTCCTGTGATCACTTTCTCAACACGAATCCCTTTCTCCCTGTAAAATTAATTGACATTTTGACATTTAAGAAAACCATTTTAGCTTCTCAAGAATAACTTTCCTTTCATGTACATTAATTAGTAACATAATTAAATTTGTTGAAAATTTTAATATTTATATATGTTGTTATATGTAGCTATGACTACTTCAATTCCATAACTGTAGAGAATACCACTGTATGTTTATTTTACCGTGTTCAGGTTAATTTACAGGTCATTTCTAGCTTTCATAAAAATGGTGATATGCAAAGGTGTATGTGTGTTTTTTTTAGGGGAGATAGAGGGATGGGTATAAATTTTTTACAGACCAGTGGTCTCTGGGATTAGGTAGTCAAAGGCTGAACAACAGCACATGAAATTATTTTATGCAGAAAATAATATTGTTTTATAATCAGCAATCATACACGAATACCCACAATGTATGCTAATTTCCTTTCTTGCAGTTTAAACATTTGTTTGGCTTATTTTTTTTTTTTTTTTGGTTTGTAATACATATTTCAGATTACTTTTAATAAGGACTTCCTAATGGCAAATATATATCTTGGGAAAAAAACTTTTATTTTACTATTATTTCTGTAGGATTATTTTTCTTGACATTAAATTATATGATTTTCTCCTGATATAAAATTACATTCCACACTGAAAATTTCACTGTTAATTTAGCAATCTTTATCAGTCAGAATTATGTGGAAGGAAAATATAAGCCTGAAATCTCAATGGGATAAAATGTTAAATGTTTATTTCTTAAACAAATGTTTTTTTCTCATCATAGTTACCCAGAAACTCAAGGTAATAGAGAGCACTTTTTAACATATATTTTTAATTGCATGATGGCAGTAGAAATGAAAGGCACTGAGTTACACAGGGAATCACAAAGTTTCACCAAAATATGGCATGTAAAGCTCGTACTTAGGATTCACTGTCCAAAACAAGTCACACCCCTGCATTTACCTTAATGGTCTGATAATGAAAAATTCAACTGTATACTCAAAACAATAAAGTGAAATATTAAATAAATATTTGTAATGATTTTATCCACCCTCATCTTATCTGATTTCTTTCAAAATACTCCAATTGTCTTAGGCATTCTGCAGTTTCACTATGTCCATGTGAATATTTTTTACATGTAATCTATTTGATTTATTAATGCATTTAAACTGATAAAGAATTTTATCAGTTCAAGAAAATATTCAGATATTATTATGTTCAAATATTGTCTCTGCTTTGTTCTTTGTTCTTTCTTTTTGCATACCTGATGAGAAATATGTTTTACCTTTACCCCATGGACAATTTTTCACTCTTCTTTTTTATTTTTTGTTCTTTATTTATTTATTCCATTTTGCAAAAATTCTTTTAACCAAGCTTTCAGTTTTCCAACTCTTTGATATGCGTGTATCTATATTGGTATTAAATGTGGAAAATTTTAATTCAGCTATTAGATGAATATGTAATTGATGGATAGTTGAATAGTAGGTATTTATTTCTAGAAGACAGTTTCAGCAAAAATTTACAATCATTGTGTGTGTGATTTTTAGTACCTAGTAGATATTTTAAACATTTATTGCTTTTCTATGTATATGGTAAATAATTTGCTTTATAATTTTTGTCTGATATTTCTTTTTTTGAAGCTTATTTCGTGTGCTTCAGCTCTATTCTTTCTTTTGCTTTCTATTCATGGGTCTCCTTTATGGTGTTTATGTGGTGCTTACACACATTTTCACATTCTATTCAATTTGCTGAAAACTTTTCTTTATATGAGCTTTTCAATTTTCTCATAAGATGGTTTGTAAAAGTATTGGAGGCCTAGAATGGAAGGAAATCATTTCAAAGATAATTTGCATTTCTGACTTCCAGGCACCTCAAAGAAGAGAAACCAAATTCATACCTTCATATTTCTGACACGATTCAAATGAAGAACTATTCAAGGTCAAACACCTACTTAGGACTTGCCTTGTAGTTTTACTTCCCCTACATTGCCTACCACTTAACTACCTTAACTGCTTAGTGGCCTAGCTTCTTGCTTATCAATTCTTAGTGGTAGAAGTCAAGACATATTTATTGCTTTTATTTATTTTCCTACCTTGAGTTGTAGTTCCTTCTACTCCAAGATTATTGTAATCAGAGTCTCATATTATTTTCTGCTACAGATCCTCCCTGTCCCTGAACTTCTTTCCTAGCTATTCCAGAAAGTAACCAAGCTAATGGGTGGAAATTTTCTTTACTTTCTGACTCTGTTTTCATCTACAAATTAAGCTGTCAATTTATTGCTGACTCAAAAACTTTTTTGAGAGCTTTCAAGGATACAACTAAAACTTCTAGAGTAAGTGTATGCACACACATAATGTAGATATGTGTACACAAATATATTAAAGACAAATTAATTCAGAAAATCTGACATCCTATTAGAGAATTTAATTAATTAATTTCTTTATGAATGTTTTTTTCTCTCATACTTTTATAGTTATTTGCTTCTTTATTACACTGAATGAAATGAAGACACAAATTTTTAGTATACAAAAGGGGGAGAGGAAAACACAAGTGAGAAAAGAATTCAGAGAGAAAGGAATAAAGAGAAAGAGAGATGAAGAAAGAAAGAATGAAAGAAAGAAAGGGAGGAAGGGAGAGAGGGAGGGAAATGTCAACATATTCCCAGTATGTAGTGAATTTATGTTAGCTTTAGAGTGTTGTATAATAATTAGGTGGCAGAATAAATAATTCTTCTCTTTTGGGAACATGTTTAGCTTTTTTTTTTTTTTTATTCATTCAACATGGTCTTATAGGACTGAATCTTTGTCACACATTCACATACACATGGATATTGACAGAGCAAGCCAAAGCTGATGCCAGTTCATGATCTTCCTCCTTTGAGTTCCTCCCATCCTGTTTCCCCTACTTTACCCCTGTGTTAGTCGGACTTCTCACGGAAGTTGAAGGCTCCCCACTGGTTGATAACCCCCCTACTCCCTCCCTCCAGCTGCCTTGATATCCCTTCAATTCACACCCCCTTCCTTGCCCCCCTCTCTTTATCCCCCAGCTTCATAGGCAAGATTCCCCCTACTCGTGTAAAAATTCACCCATGTTGAGGTTATTATTAGCTTAGCCAACTTTCAGTCTGTTTCCGATTGTGTTCTAGCTTCCACATATGAGACAAAACATCAGCCCTTGAGTCTCCAAGATTGGGATATTTCACTCACCATAATATTTTCTATCTCCATCCATTTGGCTGCAAATTCCATGATTTCGTTCTCTCTAATAGCACAGTAGAATTTCATTGTACATATGTACCAATTTTTGATCCACTTGTCCAGCGAGGGGCATCTGGGTTGGTTCCATAGTTTAGCTATAGTAATTTGAGCTGCTGTGATCATTGATGAGGCTGTATCTCTGTAATATGCCAGTTCTAGCTCTTTACAAACAATGACAGATGCTGGAGGGGTTGTGTGAAGAGAGGAACACTTTAATACTATTGGGACTGCAATCTTGTACAGTCACTCTGGGAAGCAGTGTGGAGACTCCTGAAAAAATGAGGGCTGGAAACCACGTTACAACCCAGCTATCCCACTCCTGGGTATTTTCCCATGTTCAGATTTTTAATCAGTGTCATATCTGAAGATATTTTCTCTGTGTAATGAGATATATAGTTCTTCCTTCAGTGATGTTTATGATTATATGCATTTTTATAAAGCTGTTAGACTTCAGCTCCCTCATAGAGCATTTGAGAATCTACTCAGTCAATACAAAAAGTATAGACTCAAAATGGTTTTCAATTTTCTAATCAGCAGTTTACATATATATTTATTGAAAAACTCAAATGGGTAGAAAACAATTTGAACAAAATGTGTGGGAATTAGCTCTGTATGCCACATTTAATTTGTACCATTGACATAGAGGAAAAGGTATGAAATATAAGTTGCCCTGGCTGGCTTCCAGCACAAATATGAAAAGAAATCAAATAATAAGTTCCTTACCACCTCAACAGAACAACAAGATTACCTACATTCACATGTTTTTTACTTCTTCTTCTTCAGTGAAAGCCAGTCTCTTGCTGGGAGATTTGGAGATAGTATAGTACAATCACTTAAGGTATCTTTTACTATTAGTTATTTGTGTTTTCCATTTTCATTTAACATTTTCCCTTAATGTAGTAAACAGTGGAAGAAAGAAGCATAGTGTCTTTCTTTCTTCTATGTATTAAACTGATCTATTTTTTCCCTCTTTCTGATACTTTCAGAGCAGATTTCTGAATGGTGCATTGTCCACCCAAGGGGATATCTCTATCCATTTTCTTTTCTGTTCTTGAACCATCTTATGTGCAAGTCTATGGCTTTAAGTTGAAGCCTCCATTAATAACAAACCAGATCATGGTTTTTTCAGCCTCCCCATGAGTAGCAGAGTTGCGGGCATGGTAGGTGTGTGCCACTGCTCCTGGCCAGAACTCCTTTCTTATCTCTCTCCTCTGTTCTCAACTCCAGACATGGTATCCCTGGTCTTTGAGCCTTAATGTTAGACAAGTGGTCTAATCATTGCTGGTCTTCTGCTGTGAATGTTCTTATCCTGGTATCCGGATTTTTTTTAAGAGAGAAGGGGAGAGAGAGAGAGAGAGAGAGAATCACTTTTTATTGAGTTTTTCACATGGCTCTCATTCCTCTGACACTTAGTTGTATATGTAGGTGCTAGGGTTTGAACCCATGTACTTATGCATGCCAAGCAAGCACAGAACCTGTCGAGCCATCGCTCCAGCCCCTCTTCTGCTGGATATTATACAACTCAACACCTAACTTCATGCAGGTCTTTTCCCAAATGTTATCTTTATGACTCTACTATCTAGAAATATTTAGTTCCATCAGACTACACTAATCTATTTCATAACCCCATTCATATTTCTGCATTGTACCTTTCAAAATTATATTTGCACATTTGTTTATTTTGGAAACTCAAAGTATAAAAAAATTTATAGTGACCAAAGCATTTGCTGCATATGGTTATTCAAAATATTAAATGCACAATTATCTGAAAAATACTTAAAGACCTTAGAAAGGAAGTGTTATATGAATTTTAGCTAATTAGTTAAGAGAGACCTCAAATTTTTTGTCTTCTATATCTCTATTTCTTAGAGGAACAATGATAATAATCAAAAATATTTGTTGAGTTAATTGAATTAAAGCTCTCAAACCTGCATTTTTAGCTTTAATCTTCCTCTGAGCTTCATTTGGGGTTTATCAAACTTCTTAGTAGACTTCCTTTAGATGTCTAATAAAATTCCAACCACATGGCTAAAATAGAAGTACTGACTATGCTTTTCTTGAAGTCTTTTTTAAACCATGTATGAAAACTTATAACCAACTTTATTTTCTATTGAATCCCAGGATTAGGATGCTTTCTTTAATAACTGTGAGTTCTGCCATTAGCAAGAAAACCTCAGGGCAGCGATATCCTCCAGCCTGCCACTGTGCAATACGTAACTAAATCTGAGCAAACTCAGTGACAGAATAGTGCAAGGAAATGACGACCATTGGTTTTGAGAACTGCATAACTGGAAAACATCTGATGAGATATGAATCCTGTGGTCTACCCACGGTGAGAAGGCACCCACCAGTCTGGGAACACCCATCAACTGGCTATAAAAATGATTCCTAAATCAAATTATGGCAAGATGAGCTTTGTTACAAGAGTCTCCTACCCTCCCATCTAGAAAACTTTTAAGTTACTGTCCTTGCCTCAGCACTTTGTCTCCTGACTTCATTGGCTTGCTTTGGGTCAAGCAGCTAGACTTGGGTTTAATAACGCTTGTCTCCCATTCATTAGCAAATTCCCTTAATAAATACGACCAAAACTTATTCCAAATCCACCACTTCTCTCTACCTTACCTGTCAGCTTCATATCTGACCCAGACTAAAGCAACCAAATCCTAACTCTGCTTCTTACTTCCAGATAGTTTCATCATATCCTTCTGCTGTCTAAAATACACTGTACATTATAACTGGAAAAAAAACTTTTCATGTTTTACAGTTTCCTACAGGATCTGGCCATTTGCTGTATCTCTGTTCCTATTTCCCTCCAGTAACATTTTCATATTACTCCAGTCATACTAATTATTTTCTCTTATCCTTTTGATACAAGTGAATACCTATGTCACATTTGCTTCTTCTCAACTTGGAGTTTTCTCTAGAATTATTTTTTTCAAGTACCATAGGAGTTACTCACATGTAGCTATTTAAATTAAAATCAAGGTGAAAAATTTAAAATTGAGTTACTTAGTTTTATTGGTCATATATCATGTGCTCAGTAGCACATGAAATATATCCATCATCACAGAAATTCCACTGAGCAATAATGCTATACATGTTCCTTGGTCTTCTTATATTCATAACGAGCTCAAATCAAAAGAATTTTTGTCAGAAAGGACTTCCTTGATCCCACTAGAAAAAGTAGGCTTCTGCCTAGTTATATTACACCATTATGATACTTTTTCTTGAGATATATTTGAAATTTTCTTGTGTATTTATTTCTTTATATGTTTAATAACTTGACTTTCCTCTCTAGTCACTTCCAAAAAACTTTTTTGATATTTTTAACCTATCCTGCAGTGCATAGAAATATGTTTATAACATATTAGAAACTTAGTAAATATTTTTGATTGACTCGTTAACTGAATCAACAGGAATTTTATGTTCACTTTAAAACATGCTAAAAATTTTTAAATAATTTGAAATATCATCCCTGAAATCATTCGTATTCTCTTCCTCCTTCTCCACCTTCCTTCTCTCCATTGATGCATTTTATTGAAAAAAAAATTTTCATCCTTGATTCATTCTATACATAATCCATTTCCTTTTTAAATTTCCTCATTTAGCAGCCCAGCATTGTTCGTGATTTTGTTTTTATACCTATATGCATGTTAATTTAAAAATGTAATACTCTGGCCCAAAAATTCTATATGTGCTGTGGAACTGATACATCACAACCCACTTAACATTTTCTCTGAGATGTCAGAAGCACATCAAACTGCAAATATCAACAACTGAAAATAATCACTTCTATTTTACTGAACCCAGTTTTTACCCAGCATCCTCTGCCTCAGTTAATGCCACATACCTATAATTCAAGAACACCAGGAATCTTCCTTGATTCACTTTTTCTTATTCATACTTTCTCCATATTCAAACATTCTGTAGTATTATTCATCTTAAAACTCTCTTAAAATTAAAGTATATCAAATATACTGAAAAAAGTAGAGAATATCAATAAACAGCTCAGTAAAATACATTACAATGAGCATCATTAGAAAAGCCTACTCATACCTCTACATCATTATTACTTCTCCATCTTCAACGAATAATGCATCATCCTGTTTTCTAATACCATCAGTATGTTTTGAGTAACTTTGAAGTTTATAAAATAGAATCATGTAGATGAAGTCATTTGTATAACTGTTTTCTTTCATTCAGGATCATTATAATATTTACCTTTTTTGGCTTAAAATAATAATCCATAAATTTTTCACTGTTATGAAGTATTCCAGTGTAAGATTTAATTTAATGATTCATTCTTCTGTTAAAGTTTTTCTGCTATTTCATATTTTATTAGGTTTTCTAACACATTTTGATGAGTCTTTTATGTATATGTGACTAAGGTGTAAATAAATGTACATATATATATATATATATACATAATCACTGGTTCTATCTCTGAGTCTAATTCTTTGAAGCAGTTTGAATTTTTTTTAAATCTTTGTCCTCTTTGTCTTTCTGCCTACAAGTGTTTTTTTAAAGGAAGAATTTTCTAGATGGTATAAATAGCTTTCATTTATTCATCCATGTGTGAGTCCACTCATTCATCAACCACCAAAAAGCAAAAGTACCTAAATTATTGTGGTAAGCATCTTCCTCATCTGCTGAATCAATTCAGCTTTCTTTTCAATAATTGTCTTATTCTACTTTCATTGATATTTTGAAAATAGAAATGTGGACTTCATTTCTACTATATGACATCTGAATATATTGTGCCCTGTCCTCTGCTCTTTCACTTCCTATACAACTATAGTGTTTGCCTCAACACTGTATTTTTCCTCCTATATTGATGATTTTAATGTACTTATACTCCAGTTTATGCAACCCAGACAGGATTGTGCATGTTACTATGATACTTTTATAAACATCTTTCTTTGCCACAAAATAGCAAGTTCTATTAAAGGGTAAACTTGTATTTCTCTCTCCTAAATTTTGATTCATAATATCTAAAATCATGCCTAGAACAAGGTATGTGTTCAAAATGGCTGATTGTTGAATGAATGCACTCATGTTTGAATGCATGAATACATGAATGCTACATACTCTACATGAGAAACTCTTTCTTTTCCTTCTACTCCCACTTTTATCTTCTACTTATGATTCATCTTTCTTATCTCAGTGTGAAATTTACTTGGTTTCTTGCCCTAATTTATCACTTAGCATATTAGCAATTTCTATATTTTTTCACCACTGGAAATTTGAACCCAGGGCCTTGCATGTGATAGGCATCTTGCATATTTCTACTTTGTTGGTTTGTAAGCTCCTTGAGGCTAGAGCTTATGTCGTGGTCACATGAAAATTAGAGTTTCTACAAAGCTACTAAAATAACATTAGGTAAGATGTAAGACATTTTGTTTTTCACTTAGGTCTCATGATTTTCAGTTAGCAAATTTAAATAATACATTCATCTTTATCCAAGCTAAAAAAGTTGTATGATTCATTGCATTAGTCTCAGGTGATGAATATGGATTATCCCAGTCATCATAGCATAAAAAGTAATTCATTATCTAAGAAGTAAGATGAAGATGAGATGATGAAGAAGGAGTAAGAGGAAAGAGAAAGATAGAGAAAAGAGAGAGAAAGGAGAACAAAGAGGAGAAGGAAGAGAGGTTTGTATTGCAAAGGTAAAATCGATCTTGCTTTTTCTTACTCTTCTCACTTGTACTGACCTCAGGCTTCAGTATTTCTAAATATCATTTTTTTTCACACCAGAGTTCCATCTAAAATAGAGCATTCTAAAATATCAAGAAAGTTATTAGCTTGCAATAGATCTAACCTATAAGAAAAGCAAAATTCCTAAGAAAATATATTTTTCGATGGCTTCTATATCAGCCCTGCCAGGGTCAGTAGTCATATAATCTGCCTACATCTCTGCAATATGGATAGGTCTGCATTTCTAAAAATGACTGAAAATGTAGAAGATTGAATAAACAGATAAAACATATTTCATCTAAATTAAATTTTATATTTTATAGATTCCATAAAAATGTTTCACTTACTTTATCTTGTTAAACAAAATATGAATACACATTTTTGTATTGACCATGAAAAGGCAATATTTTTCAAAATTTGGAAAATTCTACATGTTTTATCTTTGCCCACCATCTTACTATGAACAATATGTTACCTGGTATTAAATTATACAACATTTATGAGCTATTTAAAACACAGGAATAGATATTTCTTTTCCAGATTTATTGATATATATATATATATTTTATCTTTTTTTTATTAGAAGTATATAGAGATACAATTGAGGGGAAAACATTGTCAAACCATCAGTAACCAATGTATATATACTTTGTTATCCAGGGGTAATGCCAAAACATGGATGACCACCTTGGGTTTCACCTGTTGCAGTTTCCCTTATTGATATATATTAAAAAATAAAATTTGCATATATTTAAATGCACTTGAAATTTGATATACATGTACCCTGTGAAGGATACATGTATAAGCATATCCATATCTCACATGGTTACCATTGTTTTATGGTGAGTGTATATTTATGCATCTGTAGATGCATAAACTTTTAAGATCTTCTCTCAGCAAATTTCAACTATGTAATGTAGTATCATCAACTGTAGTCACCAGGCTGTATATTAGAGCTCCAAATCTTATAACTAAAAGGTCACTGATTGACCAACATCTCTTCCTCCCTTCCTCCCATAGCCCTTTACAACCTCCATTCTTCTCTATCTCTGGGGGAGTCCTGATTGTAATACAGAGTATTGGTGTTGGTTGTGATATTATGTCCTTTTTCCTGTATGAAAATATTTTTTTCACAGGTGGCAAAAATGATACTGCTTAATAGCGTGACACCTATGTAAACAAGGAAGAATAGTGATAAATAATTCATGGTTCATGATAACATTATTAAAGTTATTTAAGGGTTAAAAAACCTCTGAGAAGCTAACAATCAATAACAGTCAGTGTTTATATTGATTAACTAGGTACAAAAGATATGGTAAAGTATTTGAAGACCACACTATGAAATATATCCTCTGGGTATCAGAAATATTATTAAAATTGGATAAAACAGATAAAGCTGACTCAGGTCTGATTTATGCAATTTAAATCTAAAATGTATCAGATTAATGATTGCTTTCAGAATTAAAAGGATCATAAATGTATACTAAAATTATAACTAGTAATACCTAATCTTTATCCTAATAAAAGAAGGTAGAGTCTCTTATTTGTATTTCTAATTTTTATTTATAAAATGTTTATTACTGTAAAATTTTTTTAAAAAGCAGTACAGAGCTGGAGCAGTGGCTCTGCCCTTATGGCGCTTGCCAGGCATGCAGGAGTACACGGTTCAAACCCCAGCACCCAGGTACACAACTAAGTGTCAGAGCAATGAAAGCCATGCAAAAAACTAAATAAAAATTGATTCTCTCTCTCTATCTCTTTCTCCCCTTTCTGTCCTTCTCTCTTTAAAAAAAAGAAAAAGAAGCAGTATAAATTTAGGTTATGTGTAAGTCAAATGGTTTGTGTTGATTTAAAAACAAGTATATATTATCGTTTTTCAGAGTCATTAAACAAACCAAATGCTAACTTTTTAGCATATTAGAGGAGCCAAAGAGGAAAAAATAAGCATTTAAAAATAATGTGCACTTTTATTCAATTTGTTAGTTTCAAATTATTCAATAATATGTT
>PVKS010038990.1:0-17567 GCA_004027875.1 Aplodontia rufa | reverse complement strand
ACAGCATGAAAGTATTTTTAAGGGGAAAATTGATTGAACTGAGTGACCACATTAAGAAATAGGAGAGATCCATAACAAATAAGCTCATGGTCCAACACAAATCTCTAGAAATGGAAAAACAGTCTAATCCCAAAGCCAGCAGAAGACAGGAATTAATTATGATCAAAGCTGAAATCAATGAAATTGAGAACAAAAAAATATTGATGAAACAAAAAGCTGGTTCTTAGAAATAATAAATAAAATTGACGACACCTAGCTAATCTAACTAAGAGAAGGAGTGAATAAAGGCAAATCAACAAAATCACCAATGCAAAGTGGGTGATCATCACTGGCTCCCTTGAAAACAAGCAGATTGTCATAACATATTTTGAAAAATTATAGTCCTTTAAATCAGACAATCTGAATAACATGGACAAATCAACACACATACAACATCCCCAGATTGACACAGGATGACATTGAAATCTTAAACAGCCCAATAACAGGCTCCACAATCCATAGAGCAATTAAAAGTCTTCCAAAAAAAAAAGTCTCTGAAAATTTTACCACACCTTTAAAGAAGAGTTAACACTACTCCTTATTAAGATATTCCAAGAAATTGAAAAAGAGGGAATTCTTCCAAACAGTATTTATGAAGCAACCATAACTCTGATACCAAAACCCCACAAAGATACATAGAAAAAAGAAAACTACAGACCAATATACCCCATGAATATCAATGCAAAAATCCTTAATAAGTTTCTCGCAAACCACATTCAAAAATACATCAAGAAAATAATTCATCACCATCAAGTGTGCTTCATTCCAGGTATGCAAGGCTGGTTCAACCTATGCAAATCAATAAATGTGATTCGTTACTTACACAGAAATAAAGACAAAAACTATATGATCATCTCAATAGTCCATGGACTCGCTTTTTCCAGGAAGAGGCCTCAGCCACAGAGACCAATTAGTGAGGCTGTGCACTCTGGCTCTTGGGGATTCTCTGGCTGCCACTTGGGGAATCCTTGGGAGTTTCCACCTGCTTTTAGGGTACTAAAAAAAGGTTCTTAAATTAGATAATCTTTGCCCTAAGCAGGAGTTCTTTGCATTTTGAAACTGTCAAATTTGTTTACCTTTCTCGTTAGATTGTGTCCTTGGATGGGAATATTAGAACCTTGGAATTTGTCAGAGAATGTGGGGGTGGCTTTGAGAAGGGATCCCTGGGATGGATTGTGCCATGGGGCAAAGGGGACTGGAAACTTGTTGCTTGTATTTTAATGGCACCCTTTGGATTTTCTCTTCTGTGGATAGTGACCCATTGGCTTGGATTCTTCCACTGCTTGCTTGGAGAGGGCAGGTGGAATTCATTGACAGCTAAATCAAGAAGATGGGGGAGGTCCTCAAGGTAAGATTGAGTTTATCAAAAGATGGGTTTAGGGGCTGCAGCAATGGTGGCTCAGTGGTTACAGTGCTTGCCTGGCATGCATGAGGACCCAGGTTCGAACCCCAGCAACACATACACAACTAAGTGTCAGAAAAACAAAAAACAGAAGAAAAAATAAAATCAATTTTTTTCTGTCTCCCCCCACCTCTCTTTCTCTTAAAAAAAAAAAGGGGGAGCGTTTTGTAGATGCTAGCAGGCAAGAGCAGTATAGGCCATGACTGCAGCAGCAGTGACCCAGGGCTCTTCTGCTGACAGGGAGGCGCTCTTCCTGAGGCAATAGTATCATTTTGTGAGTCTACCCAGGTCTAGAGTTTCTCTGTGTTATTGAATGAAGACATCTGGTTATTGTTGAGCCAGATGTTTTGCAGTATTTGTGTGTGTGTGTGTGTGTGTGTGTGTGTGTGTGTGTGTTTATGTGTGCGTGAGAAATGATGTATTAGTGATATTTGACATGGATGCATACTTAAAATGTATCAGTATATGCAAAAGAATAAGACCCTTCAAACATTTTGAATTCCCCCTTGCATATGTAGGGGATGAGATTGAGGTATCCTGAAAGCTGAGTAGGTGCTGCAGGGTTGTTGGCTTTGGGGTCCTAATGGGAATGGGGTGCTTGTTCTTTCTATGAACAGCACTGGGACTTGAACCCAGGGGGCACTACCCAATTCTTTTATTGATTTACTTCTGAGATGCAGTCTTGTGACCAGAAGGACTTAGAGGTCCTCGAAGCAGGGGCAGTAGCTGGATTAGTGTGGATGTGAGTGCCCGCTTGGGTGGTGGCAGGCATGGGCGTGCTTCTGCCCCTTGGACTTTGCTGTTGCTTCCCCAGTTGAGACATTCCCATGGCTCCACCATGGCTGTGCTCTGTTCTCCTGCTCTCCTTCCATCTCTCTTTCTGTGTGTGCTTGACAGTATTGAGTGAACTAATGCTGTTCCTGAGTGTCCTTCTGCACTGTCTAACCTTGGGCTAAGCACATGTTGCCCTCTGCCCGGGAGCTTCCTGATGGCCTGTGGTGGAGGGGCTGTAGTGATGTTTCTTGGAGGACTTAGAATGAAGCTTCTTCTGAGCCACCTGCCTTTGTAGAAGTGGTTTCAATATGAGCCTCAATTTCCAATCACACTCAATTCTTAGGAGTGGGCGTGAGTGCTTGGCATCTGCTGCAGGCTGACTTTACTTCATCTTGGGCCCAGGAGGGCCAAGAATGTGTCATCATGTCATCAGCTCCTGATTCATGTCACACCTTGAGTTTCGGAGACAGCCAAGGGGATGTGGATTCCTTCTGCTCCTTTAAGAGATCTTAGCTCTTCTGAACATTCTGGAAGTCAGTGGGGCAGTTGCCTAGTGTCATGGAATGTTGGTACTTCTCCATTAACTGCTCACTGCACCCAGATGGACAGGATTTGCTCTACCTGAACTTTCTCTTTTGGTTACCTGAGAGGTAAACTATGTGCCTGTGCTGTTGGAAGCACAGATCTGCTAAAAAGACTCCTGTCCCTCTGTATAAAGGACGCCATAGAACAACTCCTGTCCTTCCAGATAAAGGGAAAAATAAAACAACTCCTGTCCTTCCAGATGAAAGGCTCCCTAGAAAAGCTCCTGTCCCTCCAGATGAGGGGCACGGTAGACAAACTCCTGTCCCTCTGGATGAAGAGCATCTTAGAGCAACTCCTGTCCCACAGGATGAAGGGCACTGTAGAACAACTCCCGTCCCTCCGAATGAAGGGCACGTTAGAGCAATCCTTATCCCTCCAGATGAAGGACACCTTAGAGCAGCTCCTGTTCCTCCAGATGAATGGCACCTTAGAGCAGCTCCTGTCCCTCCGGATGAAGGGCACGGTAGAGCAACTCCTATCCTTCTGAATGAAGGGCACTGTAAAGCAACTCCTGTCCCTCTGGATGAAGGGCAAGATAGAGCAACTCCTGTCCCTCTGGATGAAGGGCAAGGTAGAACAACTCCTGTCCCTCCAGGTGAAGGGCACGGTAGAGAAACTGTACCTACTGTGAACACCTCGATGCCTGTGTGTAAGCATTCCAAGTGCCGGTCCAAACTTTTCACTTCGCTTAAAGGGATAGTGACCCAAACAAAGAGAAAAAATGCCTGGAGAGCCATGTGGACAGCATTGGGAGTGGCCAAGCCATCCCAATTAAACAGGGCGTGCTGTTGAAAAGAAATGGCAAGTCACTGAAGAAAATGTGGAAGAAGAATTATGTGTGTGTGACAATGGCGTGCTCACCTAACATCCCAGTCTGCACAATTACATGCAGTAATCATAAGAGATTGATCTTCTGAGAACAACTGTGAAAATCCCAGGGAAGAGACCGCCCCTAGACACTTTGGCCTGTGCGCCCATCTCCAGCCCTAAAACCAACGTCCTGTCCAAGGACACGAGCAGTTTACACATCTCACCCAATTCAGACACAGGGCTGGGTGAATCCGTGTGTTCCAGCCCAAGTATCTCCAGCTCCACCAGCCCCACGATTGAATCACATCCCTCCCCCCATGCCAACTGAAAGAAACACCGAAGAAAGTAGAGTACCAGCAACTTCAAAGCTGACAGGCTTGCCAGCATTGCTGAAGATCAAGAAGAAAACTTTGAGTTTATCATTGTGTCCCTCACTGGCCAGTCATGGCACTTTGAAGCCACCACATATGAGGAACAAGATGCATGGGTCCAAGCCATTGATAGCCAGATCCTAGCCAGCCTACAGTCCTGTGAGAGCAGCAAAAATAAGTCTCAACTCCATCCAGAATGAGGCCATGGTCCTGCAGTCAATCTGGAACACCCGCGGGAACTCCCACCGCATGGACTGAGGTTGCCCAAATCCTCACTGGGACAGACTGAACTTGGGAACACTCATGTGTACGGAGTGCTCAGGGATCCACTGCCACCTGGGCGCCCACCTGTCATGAGTCCGATCCATGGACCTCATTGAATGGCCCATCAAGCTGGGAAAAGTGATATCATACATTGGGAAGGAGCTGGCCAACAGCATCTGGGAAGAGTGCACTAAGGGACGGACAAAGCCCTCCATGGACTCCACAAGGGAAGAGAAGGAATGGTGGATCCGGGCCAAATATGAGCAGAAGCTCTTCCTGGCCCCTCTGCCCTGCACCGAGCTGTCCCTGGGCCAGAATCTGCTCTGTGCCACTGCCAAAGAGGACCTGAGGACAGTCATCCAGCTGCTCCTGGGAGGAGGTGAATGAGACCTGAGGAGAGGGAGATGGCTGCACAGCATTGCACCTGGCCAGCCGCAAGGGCAATGTGGTCCTGGCACAGTTGCTCATCTGATATGGGGTGGATGTCATGGCCCACAATGCCCATGGGAACACAGTGCTGGCCTATGCCCAGTAGGCTTCCAGCTGGGAATGTATAGAGGTCCTGCTGCAGCACAGCTGCCCTGATGAATGCTTCATGCTCATGGCCACCCAAAACCTGTCCCAGAAGAGTAACAACACAAGCAACAGCAGCAGGGCAGTGGGGTGCCCATAGTTCTTCATCCCCCTGTTTGTATTGAGACCAGGTCATCTTACATAAAATAATTAGTTATATCCAGGTCACTGAATGGTACCCATCAAATTTCTAGTGTTTAAATATATTTCAATGAGCTCTTTTCCAATATGGCAATTGAGACCTGATTACCTGTGTCTTTGAGCTCTTTGTAAGAATTTTGTAATAGATCCTTATTAAAGCTTTTTATGTTTCGTTGGCAAATATATACAACATTACCTTATGCAACTGAGGTTCCTTTAAACACTCAGTTTACTTGATCAGTGACAAGCAGATAGAACAAACTATCATCCAGTAGTTATGAAAATATGATGCACCAGGGTAATGGACAATCATTAATTATCAGAATCAATTTGCCTGGGAAAGGATAGTCATCATTTCAAGTTATTGCCTTTTCAGAGAAAAAAACCTTAATAGTGAAATCATTGTGCTTGAAACACAGAAGGAAATCAATGGATATTGTACTATACTTTTATGTATATATTATCAAACTGATCAAACTGATACTTTTATCTAATATTGAAAAGTATAACCTTGCCTAACCAGCAAACCCAGGCAAAAATGTGTGCTTATAATTTTGAAATAAAAGCCTCTTGGATACATTTATGTGAATATTGATCTATATGTAAGCCAATTTGAATAAAATTACTTTGAAGACTTTACTATGTAGACATATCATATAACTGGTACTCTAAGGTAATACACAAAATATGTGATACATATATAAATATGTATGTATAATCATATATATACACTCCAAAAAGTTTACACAGTTTTCGTATAAAATTGTAGTTATGAGATAAATTAAAATAGAAATAGAAATTTACCAGTTTATTAAAATAATTGAATCCAAATTATATTTATGACCAAACAGGACCATATTTTCATTTGCTTAAGTTGAAAATTTTCATTTACAAGTCTCATGTAAGTTTTGATCAAATAATTCAGGTATAGCCACTCCCAAGGCACCTTGCTTTTTTAAAAAAGAAATCAACTACTCTTTTACCCCTTTCTTTTTCTTTATCTCAATCTTAATGAATGTAGGACTTAACACTTAGATGTTTACATTTTAGCAAGGACAGGGTGAAATAAACTTTCAATCAACCTTGAGTAATCAATGTATTTAAAATAGGACAAAAATAAATCATAGAACTAAAACAAACTCTATAAGGCAATTTAAAAAATATCTTAAATTTACTTAGGAGAAAACTTTAAATTCTGCATGCCAGTCAAAGATTTTAAATTAGGTGCACAGTACCAAGCAAATTCACCAAGAAAAGGTCATCAGATATTACTATGAGCTCAGTTATGTGAAAGAATACGAGAGAAAATTTTTCCAAAACATGGGCAGTGGCTATAGGATCCCCTGCAAAAACTATTCCTTGGATTTCTGAGAGCAGCTTACCTTGAAGGCCTTGAATTAATTTCTGCCAAATGCTATCTTCATGGATCATTTTGTGAGAGCCTTAACTAGTGATCAGAGCAATATTTGATGCTCAGAAAATGAGCAGTAATATGCTGCTTATGGGACATAATTTCCCTATTCCTGGTGAATAGGCTGGATATTCTTTTTCACATGTCTCAGAAAACCTGGAACACGAAGGAATACAGAGTAGCACACAATGAAATGTTTCCCTCCCTTATGAGGTGTTAGAACCCAGGAACAGGGTATGTTCAGTATTGGTCCTTCATTAGACCATTTTGCACCATGGACAAGTTACTTTAACACATTTGTAGAAACCCTAGTCACGTACAGGCACCCAGAATGGGCTGCAGGAAGCATTTGTCTCTTCTTCAAAGTCCAAGACCCTGTTACAGATAGATTTCTAATAGAGCAATCACTGTAATCAACAAATCACTGAGCCTCTCTTAAGCCAATTATCACAACATGGACAAATAAGTGAAACACAGAGAAACTAATAGAAAAAAGAACACATAAAGCAATCGCTAAATGTTAAATCAGAGTATACTTTTAGACTAAACCAGATGAATGGTAAATAGGTAGTCTGACAGTGAAAACTTAATATTCTGCCTCTAAATACAGAATCCAGAGACTGGAATAGCTACGCCCTAAGTCAAATCAGAGGGCCAGCCCATGGCCCTTTAGATTCTTGTAATAGGCTTACTTAAGGGATTTTTTTGTACTAGACAGTTAAGAAAGATTCCACAGTGTCTTGTTGTTAACAGGGAAATGATATTTCCCCAGATATATCCCAGTCAGGTGGTAAGGGAGAGGCTTATCAAAAAGGGTTCTTATAGTAAGACTGCTTAGAAGACAGATTTAGAAGTAGGATGGTAGGATTTAGAAGTAGGATTTAGAAAGGATAGACTCACTTAACTTATTGCCACCAATCCTATCTCTTTTACTTGACAGCTCAAATGTCCTGGCCTTGGTTCCTATGCAGTTCAGGTGTCCATGACTTTGAGTGATCAAAGTTTGGGTTGCCTACATCCATCCCAAATTCAGGGAGCTAGGAAATGTAATTTCCTTCCAGAGGGCATTTTTATTTGTTCTGATGGTTAACTGAATTTTATGAACCTACTTGTTGGGTTCTTTTTTACTACTACTAAATGATAGAACATAAAGTGACAAAATAAGATCCTCATGGCTTCAGGTGTCTATGACAGTGGTTAAGTGTGTAGTTCTTTGGATTCAAAAACTGTGGTACATATACACCATGGAGTTCTACTCAGCAATTGGAAACAATGATATTGCAGCAGTTGAAGGTAAATGAATGGCTATGGAAGAAATCATGTTGAGTGAAGTCAGCATAACCCAGAGCCAAGTGTTGAATGTCTTCACTCATCTGTGAAGGCTGGAGCTAGCCCCTGGTCAGTGTGAAAGGTTGTCAACACTCATGAATTAAACCCAGCAAAGGTATATTTGGCACACAATCTAAGGCATTCATAGAGATGTATTGGGATGGAGAGGGGAGGGGTTGGTGGGGATAAGGGTGGGAAATTAGGGGGGCTCTAGGGGGCAAATCTAATTTTCAGAATATATACATACCATATTGTTTTGTTGAAGCATTTTTGATTGTACAACAACTAAATTTATTAATAAAAAGCTAAAATTAAAAATTTAAGAAAGGAGAGCTTTGTTCATACTGCCAGATATCAGACAGGACCCTGTGATCCTTCCTATTTGGTATCCAAATTCTCCTCAAAAATCCTGGCATTTCTGGTTTGCTCCAGAAGAGCTGCTGCTACTCCCTGCTTCCCATAGAAAACCAAATGATCTCTACTGCAGAGTCAACTCCATTCTTGATTACAAGCTTGTTATTAACCCTCCCTGGAGAGTTTGTGCAGGTTCTAACAAAGAAAGCAGACTGTATTCATTGGTTAAAGAATGGAGAAAAGAGACAGCCACTGGAAAGCCACCTGCAAAAAATTGAAATTAAATCCTTGTCTCTCACTGTACACAAAAATCAATTCTAAATGGATCAAATATTTAACAATTAAGCCAGCTTCCATACAATTGCTAGAAGAAAAATTAGGACCAACACTGCAGTATATGGGAGTTGGTAAAGTCTTCCTAAACAAGGATCCTAAAGTGAAAAAATTACAGTCTAAAATCAATGAGTGGGATGCCATTAAGCTAAAGTTTCTGTACAGCCAAAGAAATAGTCAAATTAGTCAAGAGACAACATACAGAATGGAAGAGAATCATGGCATATGATCCCTCTGACAGGTGACTAATATCCAAAATTTACATAGAACTCAAACATTCAATAACAAAAACACAAACATTCCAATCAATAAATGGGCCAGAGAGCTAAACAGAAACTTCTCCATAGAGGACATTGAGCAAACCAATGAATACATGAGAAAATGTTCTAAATTACTAGCAATCAGAGAAATGCAAATCAAAACTATCTTACGATTTCACCTCACTCCAGTCAGACTGGCAAAGATGAAGAATACAAATAATGACAAATGCTGGAGGGATTGTGGGGAGATAGGAACATTAACACACCGTTGGTGTAATTGCAGACTGTTCCAGCCACTCTGGAAAGCAGTGTGGAGACTCCTCAAAAAATTAGGGTTGGATCCACCATGCGATCCAGCTATCCTTCTTCTGGGTATTTTCACAGAGGAGTTAGAATCAGCACATTACAGTGACACAGCAAAAATCTATGTTCAGAGCAGTTTAATTTACAAAGGGTAAATTGTGAAACCAACCCAGGTGCCCCTCACTGGATGATTGGATCCAATAGCTCTGCTGATATATTTCTATATTCTACTCAGCTATTAGAAACAATGCTATTTCATCTATTGAAGATAAATGGATAGCATTTGAAGAAATCATGCTGAGCGAAGTTAGTCAAACACAGAGAGTCAAAGACTGTATGGTATCCCTCATTTGTGGAGTCTGGACCTAAGTCTAGGCTCAGGAGTAAAGTAGACAAACTCATGTTTTAGGTCCATAAAACAAAAATGCAAAATGTTAATATTTATGTGATACAGTTGTAATATATTTCATAAGATATTTGAACGAGTTATGCTGCATACCTGTTCAAAAATGTAAACCTTTAATCCCATTGTCCAATATTTTGAAAAACAACAAGGGATGATAGGAAGGGAGGAGAAGGGGAAATGTTGGAACTAAATAAAGCAAGATACATTCCAAGCAGTTATAAATGTCTGTGCATACTATAGCCATACATATTAAAAAATGTTTTTCATGGTTATAAGATTTATGTCACTGCATTTGGGACCCAAATATGGGACCCAGAAGAGAGGCAAGGGATCAGGGGATGAGAGGAGGAAAGAACAGGGATGTGGGGGGAATATTGAACAAATTGTATTGCTGAATTTTGTGCATTCAAGAATATGTGACAACTAATCCCCAAATTATGTAAACCTATAATGCACTAATAAAAATAAATTTAAAAAATAATTAAATATGCAAACTCAAATCTAAAAAGAATCCACTTATTCTGCATGAGACGGTAGGAAACAATTCTACAAAAAGATCTCTTTCACCTCAATATCAATCTTCAGTTGATTGTAATAGACATTTGGATTTTTGCACTTTGCTTTTTTACTCTGTCTCTTTTATCTAACCTTGATATTTTTTTTCATTAGAACCATCTTCCTACTGTTCTCAGTTTCAGAAACTGTGAATAAAGGCGCTCCTCTCCTAAACTGTGGGATGACACATTCATTCATTAGTTTGTTCAACCACTAGCTATGATTGGAAATTATTTCTCAGGTACTAACAGAGGCACTACAGATCCAGCAGTAATCCAAACAGAAAAGATTCCTACCTCACTGCAGACACATTCTAGGGTGGGGTTTGTATGCCAGGATAAGAAGATGTATAAATATACCTTCAAGTTGGGTGCAGTGGTGCACACCTATACTTACAGGAGAATAAAATGTTCAAAGCCAGCCTCGGTAACATAGCAAGGCCCTAAAACTCTGTATCAAAATAAAAATAAAAGTGACAGGGAATGTGGTTCAGTGGTTAGGCATCCCTGGGTTTAATCTCAGGAAAAACAAACAAATCAGAAAAACAACCAACAAACAGGAAATCTTCAGGTGGAGAAGAGTACTTAATGTTCAAGTTACAACTTTAGGACACTTGTACTGACTTCCAAAAATTAGCGTCATGAGTAAGAGAAAGACAAAGAGAGAAGACAAAGACAGAAACGGTTGTAGTAACTGGGGTGGGAGACTCTTTATTCTTTTTCTGTTTATAGTCTGAGATATTTGATTTTTGTCTTGTGGGTTGACTGTTATTTATATTTTCATTTTGTGAGAGACTCATATTCTCCATATCGATTGAATTTCTTAATGTTATCGGAGGTTAGCTTCTGTCACTTGAGTCCAATATACTGTAATCAACAAAATTTTGAAAATGCTTGAGAGGGAAATAGATTAATGGAATGTTGGAATATGAGATATTTTTAATTTCCCCTTGAGGTTCAGATGTCAATGACAGAATATGTTTCAGCAAATGTGCACATCAAATATTTTTTACAAAAGTGTCTAGTTTCTGAAAGCAGCTTCTATATACATGCATTCCTTTGAATCTTCGACATCTTTTTGTGATACTTGATATTCTATGCAATGGTCTTATTCTAATATTTTGTCTTATTGAGAGTGCAAACCGTGAATCATTTACCTTCATGTGAGAGTTTCTCTAGGACTATATGTGATAAAGGATTGATACCCTGTAATGATTTTTTGTAATGACTATAAAATGATAGTAGCTCTGTAAGTAGAGAAATAACACTCTCAGCTTTCTACATTAAAATATATTGTCTCTGCCCTATGTTCATTTCCTGTTGGTCTTCTAGCTTTTTGCACTTAATGAATTTTTAAAAATTCTTCTGCATTTACCCAAAGCAAAATAGTCTTGAGGTACATGCATTCATATGCATGTGTGTTTATTTCAATACTATAAAAATATCTAAGCATACACAGATTATTAGATGACCAACTTATATCCAGTAACTCTATAATCTGACTGAATCAGCATTTTCATTTGTTTTTACGATTATGCTGGCACTATAAGTATGAATTTAATTGTCTTTGGGTAATGAGAAAAGAAAAGAGGTGAACTTAATAAGTAAAAGATGAGTTTGTGCCAAATGAAAGCCTATTGATTCACAGCATATTTTACCAATAAACTTTCCACAGTCCCTTGATGGAGGAAATGTGGTGGGAAATTGGGTCCTCAAAAGACCTGGGAAGTAGAGAAATAATGATTCAAAATAATTTGCAACGTGGCAATCAGTAACATTTTTGTAGAGCAAGTGGCAATTTAGTTCAGAGAAACTCTCAGTTGATGTTTTAAATAAATGTTGTTAATTTGAGTTTTATTAGTTTTGCAGTTTTCCTTTTATTTAATGTATGCATTTGTTTTAGTTTATGGTTATATAAAAGCGATAACATTATGAGTTTACACTTTATTTTGTATTTGAAAATATTTAAGTAACATTATCATCAAAATAATTTAAAACTCAACATTGGGAGACTATACTTTTCCCTTTTAATATAGCTTTATATATTTATTCAAATTGAGAAATAGCATTCTAGAGAAACATATTTATTTCCAAAGTCACTTATTTCAACAGCATAGAGAAGCATAGGCCAAAACTATGTAAGATGCGATGTGAGTAATATCATAGATTTGTGGACAAGAAGGTAACTAGAAATTTCTCTCTACTGTGTTTTCTATTTAAATTACAATATTTTCACTTTTTAATTTATATTTCATCCCCCAGGTAATATTGTTAATAAAAATATAACAGTCACAATATTTTAGATTTTATGAATTATTTGGCATATTATTATTAATTTTTCTTATATAATTAACTTCTTTCTCATTTTTACTATAAGCTTCTACTATTTTTGCTTTCTAAAAATGAAAAATTTTGAAATTTTGAAAAAGAAAATTTTTATTTGAGTCTCTCCCATTAATTCTTATAACCATTTTTAGGAAAAAACCCAGGCTGAAAATTATTTGTTTGCTGTATTGATCAGGCTACTTTTGCATTAATCAATTTTCAGAACTTGGAAAACTGCTTTATTTCAATGTCTTAATCCCAAATACATCACAATCCCAGTATGCACAGAGTTTCTTAGTTAAGCAAATATAACTGAAACATAAATGTAAAGTTAAAAATATAACCAATATTTTCTAGGACTTCTGGGGGGTCTCAAGTTGTAAGTTTGGAATAAGGTGATTTTTTTTTACCATTTTAATTTTATTTTTATTTTTTTCCACATTTATTAGAAGTATATAGCAATACAGGATACAGATGGGGGGGAAACAGTGTCAAAACTGTAGCAATCAATGTGTATAAACTTTGTTAACCAGGGGTAATGCTAACGCATAGATAAGCTACTATGGGTTTCATCTATTGCAGTTTCCCCCAGAAGAACTCATGTGCTAAATGGGTATCTAGTGTAGGAATAACATCGGCTTTTGGGATGGTTCCCCCATCTTCCCCATCACCAGACTCCTATGAGTTCTTCATATACCCTCCACCCTCCCCATCCCCTTCCCTACACCTCCAAGTTACCTAGGGAGCTTTCGCCCCTGTTGCACTGAAAGTCATTCAATTTGAGGTTTTGTTAGGTCAGCCGTCTGTCCTACTGCTTCAACATAAATTCTAGTATCAACAGACGAGAGAAACCATTCGGCCCTTAAGTCTCTGAGCTTGGGAGACTTCACTAAGCATAATTCTGTCCATCTCCAACCATTTGATTTCGAAAGCTATAATATCGTCTTCTCTGATGGCCGAGTAGTATTCCATAGTATACATGAACCAAAGCTTTTGTATCCACTCATCAAGTGAGGGGCATCTGGGTTGGTTCCATAATCTAGCTATAGTAAATTGAGCTGCTATAAACATTGATGAAGCCACATCGCGATAATATGCTGATTTTAACATTGGCTCCAGTGGTAGCAGAGGCTAGGATGCCACGTGTGCTAACTCGCATTGGCCATGCTGTATTGAAAATGCTCATGGCAGCAGGAGCATCAGTGGTAAGTATACATCCTGGCAATGATGCTGGATATGCTGAGGAACTAGGTACTTGAAGATCATGTTCACACCAGTAGCATTGACAGTGGTGTTAATGTTGATCACATCAACAATAGTCTCTTCAGTGTCATTGGTGGCTATGGGCATTGGTTACAGGTTGCAGGCATATATCTTTATAGCATTTAAAAATGAAAATATCAGTGGAAAAAAGGTGGGAAAGAAAAAGGAAATGGATATTTATTGCTACATGGAATTTATAAAATAATGTAATCATTAGCTCTATATAAAATGGTCCTTAAAACAGTTTATGTTTCTCCATGTTACATTCACCAAAAAGGCAACAGCAGAGAAGTATATAATTTAGATAAGTGTTAGAATGAAGTAAAGTTGTACTTTAGTACACATTGGAGCAGGAATTCTGAAAAGAAATTTTATTTTATGTTGAGAATTAAGGATTTTCAATCATATGTCAAAAAAATCAGACAGATATTCCCACATGGATCATTAAGAAGTTATGCATGTGGTATTAGTTGTGGAAGTAGATGAGGGCATCAGGCTTTTGTTCCATTATGGGAGGGCAATGGATAATACATGAGGTGATATTCCGTGGCACTCCAGGAACCCAGGAACTAGGTGCTGAGATGTTGGAACAAATAATATTATGCTAACAAATATGACCTATCCCAGAAGTATTTTAGCTCCTACACAATTTCAGATTTGGGAAGAAAATTATTGTTAACTCAAACGAGAAATAACAACTGGCAAAGAATTGTTCTCAGTGTTATTTCAGACTAATTAAAAAATATTTGCTTTTGTTAATTATTATTGATCCAAATTGATTTCATTAGCACAAATAATAATGGCCAAGACACATTTAAACAAGACAAAAATGAGCAGGAATGAATGGAAGTTACAACAACCTCCAAGCATATAGGTCTTTCTTGAATCACATGACTAACAGTTTGATTAGATTCAACCTGAATCACAATGTGAAAGTCTCTGTTCATAAATTTTACTGATCTAATTGCTCTCTAAGCCCATAGACTACCATATTTTCAGTGAATAATAGTAAGACACTGTATTATGTTACTAAACTTAACACATATTTGAAAGAATGTGTGTGTGTGAGAGGGAGAGAGGGAGAGAGAGAGAGAGAGAGGGAATTCGTAGGAGTACAAGAATAATAAATAACAGATGAAAATGTGGGGAGAATTCATATTAGTCCTGTACTGATTAGATTAAATTCATATTTAGAAAAAACTTGTATTTAACAAATCATTATTCAGCACTTACCATATTCAAGTATTATTTTGGGACCTTATGATGAAAATAATAAAAGAGTAATAAACATTTACATCACCTTAAAAGTACTTACATTAATAAGATAGTTATAGCCACTGGAAATATACTGAGGTATCATATAAGGAAAGGCTTAAAGTGAAATAAATTGCCTGTGATTTCAGATAAGGCAAGGAAACTTTCACTTTTAACGGTATTCTTTGCTTTGGGAGTGTAGTTTATTAAATTAATAGAGATATAAGTCCCAAATCGATTGCTTTTTAGAAAAAGGTAACGCATAGGGGTATCTCTATGGAGAGTGCAGGTATGTAAGAGATAGACAGATACAGAGAGATGTAGAGTGATAGAGACAGAAAGAAGCAGAGATATAGACACAGAGAAAGACAGAGACAGAGACAGAGAGAGAGAGAAAGAGAGAAAGAAAAGTGTGGGGAGTGTGGGAAGACTGAACAGAGATTTTAGCTTTGTTTAAGAACTATCTTGAATACTTCTTTATGAGCAGTTTGCATAATATTTCAAAGCCTAAACAAATAATTCTACACCATAGTTCTTGTTTCAAAATGCATTCAGTCTACCACTGGAGAAGTAAATTAAAAAAAATTGTGTAAATAAAACACTTGTTTTTTTGTTATTTTTTTTTTTTTTGGTGTTGCTGTTGTTTTAAGACGGAAGGACAGCGAGAAAGAGAAAGAGAGAGAGAGGAAGAAAGAATCAGTTCTATCTAGTTTTTCATGTGGCTTTCATTTCTGGACACTCCACTCTGTTGAGTATGTTTTTCTTAACAGATGCCATTGATTCATTTATTTTGCAGGAAATTAGAAGATACGAGGAGCTCACCTGTCTTGCTTTCTTTCCCTGATGACATTTTGCACTCATAACCTTGAATGAAAGGGGTCAAGGATATCCCAGGGCAGCTACTTTAACTCTTTTCCCAGTCATCATCCTCTGCCTAAAGTCTATCATTCATGGAATGTTTTAAAGAACCACAGGGCTAACTTAATTCAAAGAGATGGGAGGTTCTGCTTCCAAATGTTGGGCAAAGAGAATCGGGGAAGTTAATCAATATCTTCCTTTACCAGCAATCTCTCAGCACACAAGGTTGATTTTAAAAGGTGTGTGTCACTTTTTAAAATGGTGAGGCATCAGGTCACTGACACTGCTACTTTTTGTTGTTCCTGATCTCTGCCTAGTATGAAAAGCATACCTGGCAGTATGTTACGAGCCAGACTTCATGTTGCTGACCCCTCTCTGCTTCATTTGAGATCCTTGATTGTCTTTGCCCTTGAAGTTACTAGTAAAATTTGATGCTAAGTAGAATCTTCATTTGTATGAGTCTGCACTGATAATTCAATTCTGTGCATAAGCAGTTGGCTACATGGTTATAAATGCAAATATTAAACAAAGGGAAGAAAGAAAGATATCAAAGGCTAGAGCAGTAGCTCAGCAGTAACGAAGCTTGCCTGGCATGTGCAAGTCCATGGGCTCAAACTCCAGCACCCATGTACACAACTAAGTGTTGGAGCAATGAAGGCCATGTGAAAAATCCAATAAAAATTGATTTTCTAGGGGCTGGAGTGGTGCTTGGTGGTTACAGCGTTTGCCCGGCATGCGCAAGTACACATGTTCAAACCCCAGCACTCATGTACATAACTGAGTGTCAGGGCAACAAAAGCCATGTGAAAAACTCAATAAAAATGGATTCTCTCTCTCTCTCTCTCTCTCTCTCTCACTGTCCTTCTCTCAAAAAAGGTCTAACTTTAAAAAAAGAAAGATATCTGTGTTACATTTATTTTCTAAATCAGAAAGTTGAATAATTGGTAGTAATAGAAGAATAAATGAGAGAAAGGGAAATACAATTTGAGTGGGTGGAAACAGATATTGAGACCTATTCAGAAATAAACTGGTTGTTCAGCATCCAAGCCCAGGGATGCTAACTGGGACAACCTTGTAAAGTGAATGTTGAGTCCAGAGCCAAATGTGGCAGAGGAAGGACAGGACTGAATTCTGCTGTCCAAAGTAGCATATTAGATGTGATAAGTTTTGAATTATGAAAATCATGGTTGCATTGAAAGTGATATAAACATATGCACACTTATCAAAGAGATAAAGTATATGACAGGTGACTTATAAGTGTTTTTACTGGTATCCTAAAAGCCCAACATTTTCAATTTTTCCCACCTCCCAAACACTTTGTTGTTCTAACTTTTAAACTATTCCTCTTTTTGGCCTGTTTTTGTAATTAATTTTAGAGCTGTGTTTTTAAATCATATTTATTGCTAAACTAATCTTCTCAGCCAGTTTTTGTGTTATCAATGTCATATAGTATTGGTGGTAACCTTTTAAATGAGATAATAAAAGAAGCAATAACACTCAATTTTTTATAAAAATTTGAATGAGTAGAACATTAGAACCAATTCTTATAGGTGTTTTATCCTCAGTAGATCCATAGCCAACTGATTGACAACTCAATGGGCTTCTTCAGTTCAGAAATAGGACTGATCAGAACTTGGAATTTTTTTTTATGACAGAGAGACAGTGAGAGAGAAAGAATCTATTTTATTTAGCTTTTCATGTGGCTTTCTTGGTCTGACAGTTCGTTGCATACGTGGTGCTGAGGTTCAAACCAGCATCCTCACGTATAACAGGCAAGAGCCTAATCACCGAGCCACTGCTCCAGCCCCAAAACTTGGACTCTTAATACTAGTTTGTTCCATCCTGTGCCCAGATCTTGCCTGCAGACTCTTCCTACTTGCTATTTGAATTGCACACTCAGTGCCTAGTGTGAGTGCCTGAATATACAGGTGTCATATCTGTCTGTCGTTCCTAGGTAG
>PVKS010038989.1:0-17570 GCA_004027875.1 Aplodontia rufa | reverse complement strand
AGGGGATTCGGGGGGGGGGGAGGAACGAGGATAAGGGAAAAACAGTGGAATGAATCTGACCTAACTTTCCTATGTACATATATAAACATACCACAGTAAATCCCACCATTGTGTATTCACACTAATTTATTAAAAACATATAAATAGCAGAAAGATAGAGGGAAGGGAATAGGGTGAGGGCAGAGGGTAGTGAAAAGGGGCAGTATTGGGGACTGAATTAGAGCAAATTATATTCCATACTCTCATAATTATGTCAGAATGAATCCTAATGTTATGAATAACTAAACCAAGTAGTGATTAGAGGGCAATTTATAGCATTAAATAAATAGATTAGAAAAGAAGAGCTAAAATTAATAATTTAAATGTTCCTCTTAGAAAAAAAAAAAAAAGAAGAGCAACTTGGACCTGAAGAAAGTAGAAGAAAAGAAATTAAAAATATATTCAGTTTTTCCCACAAAACGTACAAGAATGAGGTAGCTGTACACTTGGAAGAAATAATTGTGATAATAATGTAATAATAGCATCAGCGATGATGATATGCAAAACGTCCATATGTGCTATTCTAAGCAGTTCTAATATACCCACAATTAATGGTTACAATAACCCTATGGGGAAAGTACTATTAGAAATCTCATTTTCCAGATGAGGCACCGAGGCATAGTAGTACCATTAAGTAGTTTGACTAAGGGCACACAGCTCCTAAGGGGAGGAATCAATATTTGAATGGGGCCATCTGGGTCTAGAAGAAGTAGCACTACTCAGTTCCTTTTATGCCTCTGTCTTCCCCAGGAAACACTGACGGGCTTCTGGGATGATTTGTGTAGACTGGTAGCATGTAAAAAATAGAAGCAGGAGGCCCAAGATGCCATCACAGGGTGCACAGAAATAGAGATGCTCTTATGACCTTAGATGTTATTAATGTTTGAGAAATCATAGAGATAGGGAGGCTGCCAGGATATTTGTGGCAGATAAACTCTCCACAGGAATTCGCTGGGGGAATGCCACAGGATTCTCCTCCAGACAGCACATTTATCAGCAACTTTGACGGAGTCAAGTTCATCGAGTGAGCTGATGCCACAAGTGAAAAGGAGAGAATCTTGGGAATGGTGGAATCTGGAGCCATATATTAAAATATGATACAATTAAATCAGGTAATTTGGATTAAACAAAATTTGCAAATTATAGCATGGGGAGGACCTTGGTGAGGGAGGAGTCTGTGGCAATGAGCTTGTCTTTCAAGAAACCACAAACTGCAAGTGAGTGAGTTGCAAGGGGGAGGTAGCTGCCCAAACATCTGGTTCTATCTCCAGCTGTGCTGAAAAGGGCCTAGCATTTGTATTAGAAGCTCTTAAGCTGTGTACTCCATCAGATTCATTTAAAAATTTCAAATCCCCCAGAGAGGCTGACTCAGTAGGTTTGGGCTGAGGTGAGAGGCTGAGAATGTTTAAAAGCTCTTGAAGTGTTCTGAATGGCACTATGTTCAAGAACTCCTGGTCTCATGGGTAGGCAGTAGCTGTACCAGTAATGAGGTGAAGGTGATTCAGCACATCAAAGGGGAAGGAATGTGGGAAAACAGGCCTTCTAGGGATCAGCCTGGTTCAAAGCAGAAGCCTGAGGTCAAGCTAGCATTAGCATTCTCTGTCCAAAGATGCCTCGAAAAGCTGTTGCTTTGCTTCTAGTCTTGGTCAATTCTACACGCTAGAGGGATCTTCCTCAATGGAAGCTTTTTGAACTATCCTTAGAGAAGCTAAGAGATTGTTGGCTTTAGGTGTCATAAGGATAGGTAGAAAAGTAATGCTTTAATCAGCTTTTCCATCACTGTGACCAACAGACCTGACAAGAGCAATGTAGAGGAATAAAAGTTTATTTGGGGCCCCTGGTTTCAGAGGTTCAGTCCATAGATGGCCAACTTCATTGTTGTGGGGCTAAAGTGAGGCAGACCATTAAGGTGGAAGCCATGGCAGAGGAAAGCAGCTCAAGACATGGCAACAAGGAAGCAGAGAGAGCTCTGCACACCAGCAAGAAAATACATATCCCAAGGCACGCCCCCAGTGACCCACCTCCTCCAGCCATATCCTACATGCTTACAGTTACCACCTATTTAATCCATATCAGTGCATTAACACATGTATCAGGTTAAGTCTCTCATAAGCCAATCATCTCACTTCTGAACTTTCTTGCATTGTCTCACATATGAGCTTTTGGGACACCTCATGTCTAAACCATAACAATGTTGAAAGAACCTGTCACGTTGTAAGTTCTATTTTCTTGGCATGTTGAGCACCTTCCTGCCTTTCCCTTTTCTTGCTGTCCAGGTGTGAGGTGTGTACTGAAGCCATGTAGGTTTCACAGATGGCATCTAATGATTGTCATCTTCTGGTGTTCAGGATCTTACAAAGTCTCTTTCTTTGAATCAGGGCCTACCTATATGATCAAATGAACACAGCAAAATTAATGGCACATGACTTCAAGGGAAAGTCTGAAAAAGCTCTGTGGCTACAACATTGTTTTCTTGGGTGACTTACTCTGAGAGAAGCCAGCTGCCATGTTGTGAAGACACTCAAGCAGCTCTGTGGCAGCTCCACAGGGACAGGAATTGACTAGAGTGCCAACTTTCCAGTAATGAGGATGAACCACCTTGGAAATGGATCCTCCAGCCACACTTGAACCTTTTGATGACTACAGCACCAGCCAGAGTGAACTGCTGAATTATCACCACCACACAGATCAGCTTATTACATGAGGAAAACTAACCACTAATTTGTATAGACCAAGGTTTGGAAAACTGCAACTCATTGACCAGCTGCCTGTTTTGTAAATAAAGTTTTATTTAAAAATAGCCATACTCATTTGTCTACTTGTTGTCTGTGGCTTTATCTGGCCCTTTGAAAATTTTATCAATCTTTTATCTAAGCAATGTCTATTTTTCTACTTAAACCTGAAAGCTATACCTAAGTGATAAATGGACCAATCAATTCAAAGGACATTTACTTTTAAATAACAAAGTTACTCAATGATGTGGAATGATAAGGATTTTGGTCAGAAGGATGATCTGGCGGCTCTGATCAGAGAATTGGTTTATCAGTAGCATCCACCAGGAAACAGAATCCGTCTGAGCTGAATCAAGAGTTTTTGAATAACTTGTTACAGAGATGAGGGAGGGGTTAAGAGAGCAAACACAGGATAGTGAGGCCCAAACCTGCCACAGTGGGAGGGAAAGGAAAAAAGTGGGGTTATCAGAGCCCACTGTGTGCTCTTCATCTGAATTAGCCTCAATCCCCACTTATATATTAGGATCAATTAATTATGCTTCAAGATGCTCTAAAAATTTAGATATAGTTGGAACCAGTTGTATCTGAGCAAAATTGAAAACCAGAACCATTATCAGAGGATGCAGACTTTGGAATCACTCTTGCTACAAGTCTATCACCTAATTGTGCAGAGTAGCTTGTGACCTCTTTATGTGTGTGTGTGTGTGTGTGTGTGTGTGTGTGTGTGTATGTATTTTTACCCAATCATCTTATTGTAAATCCCAAAACCATCTAGTTATAATTTTTTATTGATCAGATTTTTTAAAAGTCATGAGTATTATGTATAATTAAAGGGGAAATGACCTGAGTTCTTATGGCATTTTTCACCCCAAGAGAAGCCCAGAATATTCAAACTCTGTCCAAAGCACAAAGTAATCTCTTCTGTGGAGATTTTCCAGTTTTATGTTTGATGGGTTGGAGCAAAAAGGTCCTTGAAAAATAGAACCAAACAGGGATTTCTTCATTATTTGGGAGTCAAAGTCAAATTCTTGGTGATTTGCAAATACTTCCATGTTGGCTGTTGTTGAGGAACTGTGGATGTTTTTACTTGGCAAAACATTTTGTAAGTATGAAGACTCATCTGTACTCTCAGCCCCAGCTCAAATGTTTCAAAAGAAAGACCAAGTTTCCTTGCCCCAGGATGCCTCTGCCTGGGTTATAAGAACAGACTCTGCCTGGGTTATAAGAACAGCTGCAGAATAACCATCCTGCCGTGTGCATGCTTGTTTGTACTGTAACTTACCTTTGTAATTACTCTTGCTATTTAACAAACCACCCCCAAAGGTAGCTACTAAAACAATCATTTTATTGTGCTTAATGAATTCAGTTGGTCAGGAATTTGGGCCAAGCAAACCAGATGTATTTCTGCTTTCCAATTTCCAAGGTTTTACCTGGGGACATTTCAATGCTGGGGTGGCTCAATCGTTAGTTGTAGGCTAGATTAATCCAAACCCCCTTTCATCCCCTTGTGTCCAAAGCCCCGGGGTTGGTTTTTCAGGCTCTCTGGTCTTCTTCACAGTATGGTGGCTCCTGTATAGTAGGATTTCATACAAAGTAGCTCAGGCTCCAAGCACTGGTGTTCTGATAAACAAGTCAGAAGCTGCATAATGATTTCTCCCCCATTTTTGTTGGTACTTTTTAGATATACATGCCAGTGGAATATACAGTGACATAATAACAGAAACATGGAGTATAACTTGTTCTAATTCAGTCCCCAGTATTGGGAATGATAATGGCCAAATTATATTGTTATATTGTTTGCATGCATGAATATGTAACAACAAATCCTACCATTATGTACAACTATAATGCACCAATAAAAATTATGGAAAAGAGGTCATAGAATTAATTAGCTTGATTTGATGATTACATACATTGTATGTATGTGTATGTGTGTGTGTATATGTATGTATATATATATATATATATATAATATCACATTACATTGTGTCCCTAAATGTATATAAAGTTATGATTTGTCAATGACAAATGATTCTAATAAAATAATTTTTTAAAAGGCGTTCACAGAGGTCCTCAGGGGAACTACGTTGGATAAGGGGATGAAGGAAGGAAGAGGAGGGAAGGGGACAGAATATAATCTAGGCATAATTAGCAATTGTATGAGACCCTTGGTGAAGTCTCATGCACGATGGGGCTAGGATGTTACTCCTAGTTTTGAGGAAACAAACTAGAAAGAAATTTCAAGGCTGAGACCAACAGCGACATTAGACTTTTTCCAGGTGCTGTGAGGGAGAAATCTGGCTCTAAATAGACATTGATGAGGTCTTAGTTTTTCCATGAAGCATCTCTAAGAGATGTATTTGACTTCCCACATGTTAACAAAAACCCTCCTAATGGGATGCACCACTATTGTTCCCATGTCTGATAATAGTCTGAGAAAAAATTAGGACCCAGTGGTTTTTGGAAGTTGCATGCTTGAGTAGCTATAGAAAGCTGGTTCTTAAGTTTATTTTGGGCTCTTTGATTTGTTATCTTTTTTACACTTACAACCTTGTAAAGTGGGCAAGGAAGGTATTTTTATGTTCTTTTTTTTTAATGAAGAAACTGGAATTGGGGAGCTTAAAGTGGCTTCTCCAAGCCAGGCAGCATCAGGACCAGGACTGAGATCTAACCCCTATGCCTCCTGGCATTGCCAGGGCTTGTTACTTTAGCCCTGCAGCTTCCCAATTGATCCCGGAGCTCAGGTGTGTGCTGAGCCAGCTGGCCCTCCTTCTGTGGCAGATGGGAGGAGGAAATGTTTGACTGTTTCTTGCATCTGGAATCCATTTAGATTCCAGGCTTCCTTCCATTCAGGCGTACACTCCCCCTCCCCCAGCCTTGTGCTGGCTGCTGCTTGACAGCTGCCAGCATGTCTCAATGGATGCAGTGTTCTGTACTCCACTCTTCCTTCATCATTCAGTCGTCTATCATTGTGTAACAAAACACTGAAAAATCCTGGTAGCTTAAAACAAAAACATTTATTACTTCTTATGTTTCTGTGGGTTAGAAATCTGGGTGGCTTTTCTGCTGGTTTCACCTGTGTTCATATGCATGGCTGTGGACATGTAATGACTACATGGGGGCCAAAGAATCCAAGATGCCCTGTCCCACATCTGGCTATTGGTGGGATGCCTCTGTTTTCCTGTAAGTGGCTTTCCATCCTCCATCAGGCTACCCTGAGCTTCCTCACGGAATGGTGGTCTCAAGATCTTTTGACTCATGAAACCATGCATGACATCTTTTCCCACATAATCTCTTGGTTAAAATAATTCACAAAGCCAGCCCAGGTTCAAAGGTATGAAGCAATAGACTACAAAGATGAAGTTTTTTTTTCTTTATCTTGTCCTTCTCCTTTTCTTCCTCCTCCTCTTTTTGTTTTCCATATTTTTATTGGTGCATTGTAATTGTACATAATGGTGGGATTCATTGCTAAATATTCATGCATGCACACAGTGTAACAATATAATCTGGCCAATATCATTCTCTGGTATTTCCCCTTTCCCTCCAGGATGGAGTCTTGATGGGAGAGACAGCAATGTCACATTGAAAAAGGGCATGAACTCATTTGGAGACATTATTATAATGAACTAACATACCCTATAGTTTGGTAAACAAGAATTAAGCAAAGCCTTTCCCTAATACTAAATGGAAGCCTTCTTTTCTGCAACATCTGCTTATCAACTAGTGTTCCTTGGTGGCAAATAATAGAAGCAGACTCTAATTAACTAAGACAGAACAGTCGTATATTAAAAGGGCACCAGAAAGCTCACAGACTTGATGGAAGAGTTTGGCAATGAGACCCCAAAGTGATGGGAAATCTGGGAATCTTGGAAGCAGGAATTGATGAACACCTATTTTAGGAAACTATCATGGGAAAGACTTAGTTCCAGCTGACTTTTGGTGATGGTCATGGTGTCTTTGTGTCATTTGGCTTGGGATTCAGATTCCTTGAGGAGCCTTGGCCTGACTTGGAGCATGTCCCTACTATCTGGGTGGCAATGGATACAGGTTCTTTGAAACAACCAAATGGAGTAGGGAGGCTGAAAAAGTAAGGTTGTATAGTAAAGGTTGGGAGAAGTGGTAACAGGCAAAAATCAGTTGTCCAGTGATTTCTGTCCGTTCCCTGTGGGAGCTTATTTGGATATTTTAGGTCTGAGAGCAATTTGCAAATGAATAACACTCACTATTCTCTCTCAGTGCCTCTACTTTCCCTCCATGGATGAAAACAACCATTAAAAAGTATTTTTTCCTCCTTCATCCAAAATGAAATCTTTGGATAACTTTTGCCACACTGGACTTAATTCCACCCCACCCTTTCTTATTCAATTTTGTTTTAGTGGATCTCAAAAATCTATGTTGGATTTTTGGTCAAGAATTTTTCACTAAAATGTAGTGAGTATAAACATTAATAACTTGAAGCTGTCACAAATCTCCACCTCCATCCATCCACCCCCACACAAATAAAAATCAAATGGTCCACAAAATATTGTCTTTTCCTCCTTAAGGTTTTACTTGCTTTATTATCATTAACCAGTCTTTTACTACTAAACTTAAATGAAAATTTGAGATGTGTAGTTCCAAAACTGTTCTACCGCTTATTAAAATAGGGTGACAGGTGGTAGGGACAATATTCAGTTATCCTTCTGGGCAGATGTTGTGACCTTGCCAGCTCCAGAAATTTCCTAGTTCATGTTTTGATGATGTTCATAGAAATTCTGTCTCATATTATGAACAAAAAAATGATCCAAGGAAGGTACTCAGAGAATGGTCGTCAGAGAATCTCTCAACATGCACAGTCTCCAAACACTGAGCCACTGCTCCAGTCCAACAGGCACATTCTTTTTTTTTTAATTGGTTGAGCATCATCTTACATAATTAAAGGATTTATTGGCTCACATGCATGCATGCATACATTTTCATAGAGTTGCTTGAACCCAATCCTTGTCCAGGATCTCCCCCTTCCCCCATCCCCCGATCTTGTGACTCCTGTAGTTCCCCAAGTTGCAGATATAAATGACCATGTACATGTGGTTTAAACATTGAAGTTACTAGATTACACTCTTGTCTTGGTGCATTTGGGGTTTTCATGGTAGTCAAGTGTACTCTACAGTGTTGAACACCCTTCTTTCCTCCTCCCTTTCATATCTCCTTTTCTCTCCCCCTCTTTATAGCTATAGTCCCCACAGCTTATGTGTTACTTCAGATTTGGTAGGTCTATTAAATAAACCTGACTAACTTTCATCCTATCTTAAGTTTTATTCTAGCTTTCATATATGACAGATAACATTTGACCCTTAAGTCTCTGGGTTTGGCTTGTTTCACTCAGCATGTTTTTTTCCATGTCCATCCATTTACCTGATAAAGCCAGGATATCATATATCATTCTAATAGCTGAATAGAATTCATATATACATATATGTATTGTATTATATATATATAATATATATATATATATGTATATATATCAGTTTTTTTGGATCCATTCATCAAGTGAAGGGCATCTAGGTTGTTCCCATAGTTTTGCTATTATAAATTGAGCTGCTATAAACATTGATGTATCTATATCTCTTTAACAAGCTGATTCTAGCTCTTCTGGGAAAATACCCAGGAGTGGGATAGCTGGGTCAAATGGTGGTTCCATCCCTAATTGTTTGAGGCTTTCCAGATTGGTTGTATCAGTTTGCAGTCCCACCAACAGTGTGTTAGCGTTAATAGGCACATTCTTGACATTGAAGCTCATATTGTCTGCTGGAAGAGCTTTGCTCAAATCTTCAGTTTTGACACTGACTGAGCAAAAGTGCCCAACATACCATGCAGAGAGCACCAGTCTCTAGTTGACCCACAGGGACAGTACCAGAATCACCAATTTTGCACACATCCTAGAAGGCAAATTTATGACTCATCAATTGAACAGGGTGGTGGTGAGATGCAATCTGAGCTTGAACAATGTGGTTTCATTGGCATTTCCCTCTTTATTGGTGACTTTCCACCCCTTGAACCAAGGTATGTCAACACTTATATTGTCACCATTTTAGCCAGAACTGGGCACAGATATCAGAATTGTAGCCAATTTTTAAAATGCAGGTGCTGACTTCCTTAACAATTTCCTTGTATATATCTCTGGCTATCGGGAGGCTCAGTGAAATTCATTTTCTTGCTTCACATCTGGTGTTTAAACCAGAAAGGCACACCCTCAGTTCTGCCCATTCTCAGAGATAACAGCTTCGAATTCACCAACATGAGCAGCAATAATTGGGGTATCAGAGTTAGCCTGAGATCTATCTGTAATCATGTTTTTGATAGTCTCTGTGCCCTGGGGCATCAATGATAGTCACATGTTTTCTAGTCTCAAATTTCCAAAGGGAGATATCAATGGTGGTAATGTGTTCATGCTTGTGTGTATCCAAGACACCAGAATACCCGAAATAAACTTTTACATCTCAGCAGCTTCCTAAATTTTTTTGATGACCCTTCCGAAGATTTGCTTAAATTGGAGTGGATTCTGTTGTCAGTAACTCAGCACCATGAGTGATTTAAACACTCCATAGATACTCCACTGCTGGACTGTAAATTTTTTTAACAATAGGCTCTCTGGAGGAAAAGTCCTGTAACATTTTGCACTTCCCAGAAGAGTATGGGAGTTCAAATTGCTTTTGTATTCTTGTCAGCACCTGATTTGTCAGTGTTTTATTGATGTTGATAAAGGAAATAATACAGTTTAAGGCTATATTCCAATATCATGATGCATTGTAGTAGGGCAAGATATGAATTCATGTGTGCACAAACATTTTTAAGGAACCTGACATTGCACTTAAGAAGCACACTTCTTCACTTTTCTTGAGTTATATAGACATAGATGAAAAATTTAGGGAATTCTAACCCTTGAGGTATTGTTTGATTGAAAAACTTCTCTGAATTTGTAGACTTAGCTTCTAATCATTCTGCCTTCTTCTTGGGTGGGTAAGTGGAGTGTGGATAGAACTGTCTCATCATTGGCCCAGGATAAATTTCTTAACATTTCTGAATTCTTCTGTGAGTGGAGGAGGAGACTAGGAACAAAGTGCCTCAAAGCTAGTAGTTCAATCTCAGGACCAGTCTGCGAGTGTCATTTTCATGCTGAATAAAGAAGAACATTCATAGATATGAGGCATATGGTTAGCAGCTAATTAATGACCTTGATGGAATTCTAATCGATTCAGGAAAATGTACTAATCTGAAACCATTGGCAGCTCCCTCTGTGAATAAGTTGTGCTCTGTCAACCTCCTCCCTGACTCCCAAAATCTGTTACAGTGCTAGATGAGGGTTTCAGCCTGCATACTAGCCAAGACCCAAACTTTGATGGAACTGGAATCTGAAGCCAGGGCCCTGAGTTTGTTTTTATCAGTCATAGGGGATTTTCTCATTTTATCTCTGAAGGCAAAGTTCTTGGCACATAATCCTTGATATTCAGAGAAATCCAGGGTGATCACTGTTAAAGTCTTTTAACAAGAGTCTGGGTCCAACACTGTGTTTGCTGGTGTGTGTGGGGAAAAGAAGGCAGAGAGCAAGGTGGGAAGGAGGACAGGGTGGAACATGGTAAGCTCACTAATTTTTAAGAACCTGATATTGGGTTTTACCCGCTTCCTTGGTGCTCATGAGTGGGCCCATATTGAGCAGGTGTTTGGAACAGGACAGGTACATGCTGAACAGGTACACACTGGACTGCTCAGGTTGAAGCATCTCATGTCCTCTGCCTCTTTATAAGCAAACATAGGAATTCCATTTGTTACCTTGGGTTCTGCCTTTGAAGCTTCTGGAAATAGGACTCTTGCTGCCAGGCCTCAGTGGAAAGAAGGAAGAATAGCAATAAAGAAGAAGTTAAAACAGCATATGATAGGGCTGGCAAATTGAGTCCTTGTAAAATAATAGAGTCAGCATGGATTGGTTTTAACTAATGGGCCCAAGTATAGGTGTGGGTGTCAGTCATTCCTGAATTCCATGACTGGTTTGGTTGTGTCTTCTCATTTGTGTTTTTGAGCCTGAGGTGATAGATTTGATACCCCTTTGATTCTCCTCTCCACCCCAGAATGACTCAGGGTATAGTTTTTTCTAAGTTACAAGCCACCCCCAAACCTAGTGGCTTCGAATAATAGACAGCTTTTAATCAAGTTAACTTTGAAGAGTTTTTTTAGTTCACATAAAAATTGAGCAGGGAGTGCAGAGAATTCCTGTGTAATGCCCTCTACTCTTTGCTCCCTCACAGACTTTCCCACTACAAGATTGCACCAGAGTAGTGGATGGACCCCATTGACATTTCATCACCCAACTCTATGTTAGAGGGTTCATCTTTAGTGTTGTATACCCTATAAGTTTTAGCAATTGTAAAATTTTGTATCTATCATTATCGTATTATACAGGATAGTTTCACTGTCTCCCAAATCCTCTGTGCTCTTCCTATTCCTCTGTCCCTCCTCCGAACCCTGAAAACCACCAATCTTTTTACCATCTCCATATTTTTCCGGTGCCAGAATGTCTTATTGAAATCCTACAGTTTCTAGCCTTTTGAAATTGGCTTGCTTTATGTAATAATGTGCAGTTAAGGTTCATCCATGGTTTGGTAGACATTTGATTTTTAGTATTGAATAACAGGTTCTCATCTGGATGTATCACAAGTTATTTCCTCTATTCACCTTCTACAAGGCGTCTTGCTTGCTTTCAAGTTAAGCAATTATGAATGAAATGGCTATAAACATTAGCATGCAGGCTTTCATGTAGACATGTTTCCAACTCTTTTGGGAAATTACCAATGAACACGATTGCTGGATGGTATGGTGACAATATATTTAGATTTTAAGAAACTGCCAAACTGTCTTCCAAAATTTTGTACCATTTTGCATTCTCATCCTCAGTGAATTAGAGATCTTGTTGCATATCTGTGCTCGCATTTGGTGTTGTCAGAGGTTTGAATTTTTGCCATTTTAATAGCTGTGTAGTGGCAATGCATTTTTTTTTATTTTTCAAAATTCTAAGGGTTGTCCTGTTAGCTCTTCTCAACTGGACTGCTCTGAAGGGCACACTGGTCTTTGATGATTTTACATCTATGTCTGGGGTGTTGGCTGGGCTGGCTGACCTCTCGTCCAATGTGGCCTCTCATCCTCCAGCTGGCCATCTGGGGCTTCTTTATGTGATGGTGAAAGGGTTCCCAATAAAAAGAGAGGGAAAGTCCAATGCACTTTTCAAGTCTCTGCTTGTATTTGTTCCATGATTAAAAAGTAAGTCACATAACAGGTGCTGTGGCATACACATGCAATCGCAGCAACTCAGGAGGCTGAAACAGGAGGATCTCAAGTTCAAAGCCAGCCTCAGCAACTTAGTGAGACCCTGTCACAAAATAAAATCCAAAAAGGGCTGAGGATGTTGCTCAGTGGTTAAGTGCCCCTGGGTTCAATCCCTGGTACCAAAAAAAAAAAAAAAAAAACAAAAAAAAGTAAGTCACAGGCCAGGCTCAGATCAAAGGAAAGGACAAAATATTGTGGTCATACTTCTATAGCAATCAGTGTCTGTTTTAGTCAGCTTTTTCCTTGCTGTGACTAAAGAACCCAACCAGAACAATTTTAGGAGGAAAAGATTTATTTAGGGGCCCATGTTTTCAGAGGTCTACATCCACAGGAGGCCAGCACCATTCCGTGGGGCTGGAGGGAAGGCTGTACAGCATGGAGGCAGGCAGGGTTCCAGAGAGACCAGCAGCTGAAGACGTCACATGGGGAAGCAGAGCAGAGAGCCAAATTCCACACCAGATACCAAATATATACCCCACAGGCACGCCCCCCAATGACCTGCCTCCTCTAGCCACACCCTACCAGCCTACAGTTGCCAGTTAATTCCCATAAGGGAATTAACTCACTGATTGAGTTAAGGCTTTTATAACCCAATCATTTCACCTCAGCCTTCCCGAATTGTCACACGTGAGCTTTTCGGGGACACCTCAACGTTCAAACCATGACAGTGACTGTGATGTGTTACTCAGCAAAAGGATAATCTCTGACATTACATTAAGCCACTCTAAATCCTCATTCAAGGGTCTATACACAAAAGCAGTTCCTGTAGTTAGTTAGCACAGGAAAATGTTAAATGGAGGACATAAATTAATTTTATTCTTTTCTTCCCTAATTATCCAGTTTGTTTTGGCAGTCATCATCTCTTCAGACCCCAGCATCAGGAACTCACATCCTCTAGTCTTGTTTAAAAGAAACACAATACATTTATTCTTGTCTCCATTTTTTAACTGCTTAGAAAGAAGTTACTGAGGTTTAAGGGGTGATAATTAATCATGTCTCTTTCCCTTCCATCTTTGGAATCAGTTGAGAAACACATGCAAGTAATGGGGGAATTGAAGATCAAAATAGCACTTCTATAGCTGGTGGTACTGGCCTAGCAAATTTGGCTTGGGGTACTGGCAGGCAGACCCCTGCTTCTTTCTCCAAGGACAGACTTGGGATGCTGCACGGGAGGGGGAGTGGAGCTAGCCCACTGGCCTGGCCAGACAGAAAGAGAATTGTCATCTCTCACCTTTCAGGTCATGGCAGTCAAGGCACTGGGTTTGGGGCAGGGCTCAGAGACAGGCCATCCAGGCTACATGTGGGTGTGCCTCCTCAGCTCCAGACAGTATCATACCACCCTTCCCCTGGGGAGGAGTAAAGATGAGAAGATGAAGAGTTAGGTGCAAGCTTTCCCCCAACACTTTCTATTTTGACATTTTGTATTTTTTTACAGGCATATTATTTTAATTTATTGAAGCATAATATAGTTGATCCTCTTTGGGTTCCACATCCATGTATTCAATCTACTATGGATGGAAAATACCTAAAAAATGAAATTATATCTGTGCAGAGTAGCTACAGACTTTTTCCTTGTCATTATTCAGAAACAATACAAGAGCTAGTTGCCTAACATTCACATTGCATTAGGTCTTATAAGTGATCTAGAGATGATTTAAAGTATTCAAGAGAATTTGTACAGGTTATATAGTTTCTATAGGTACCTTGAGTCTGTGGATTTTTTGTATCCATGGGATTGGGATCCTGGAACCAATCTTCCATGAATGCTAAAGGACAACTACATGTACACAGAGAAGAGCATATGTCACAAGTGGACAACTCAATACATTTTCACAAATTAAAAACACTCAAGTAACTGATACCCAAGAACTGGAACTTCACTCATAGCCCCTAGAAGCTGCATGGACTCTTTTTTTGTCAGACTTCTTTTGCTCAACATGATAATTGTGAAGTTCACCAGCATTGTGTGTAAGTGTAGAGGGTTAAATTTCACAGCTGTAGCACTCTGAAATGTGCTACAATTTACCAGTCCTACTGTTTGTGTATGTAAATATAGTTTCTAAATATACTTGACCACCTTCAAAGAAAGTTTGATGGTAAGATCACAAAGATAATATATTATGCATTTGTCACTTTGAATTGTTTAATGTATTAAAGTTGATTGTGTTGTGTCTAAAAAAATCTGTAGAAGAAACAAACGAGTCTCCTTATAATTGAAAGAAGTTAAAAATAAGTTTTTTAAAAATTAAAAATGTATCAATTTGATCACTTTATTTTGATACTATTCAAAATAAGTTGCAGATAATTAACAGATGGGGTCTTTTGGGGTGTAATACCTCCTTACAAGCAGGAGAGTGATTTATGTCTAACTTTAGAATCTCGATATGCTCTCAAAATCTCCCAGCTCTGTGGGGGAAGGATTCTGCAGTGCAGACAAGACATTCTTTCCACAGAAATGGTGATAAAGCACCAATTAGTGACTGCAGCAACAAAGCGGGAGTGTTTAACCTTTCGGGCGTGCCAACAATGTGCTCCTTAATTTGAAAATAGGGTACAAAGTGTTAGCAAGTGAAGAATAGTAATCATTCATCACTCAACTTGACATATCTCCTTTGCAGCAGAAGCAAGAGAAGGGATCCTCTCAGCTCCATTTATTCTGGCTTTCGTCTAACTTCTCCGAAAAAGGACCAGATGCTCTAATGAGGATACCAGATACTGAAAATATCTGGAGATCAGGAGAAAACATGCTGACAGCTTTCCCCTGGAGAAGCCTACCTCTCTCCCCATCTCCTCTGAGCACTTTATATGCATTAGCCAGCAGCAAGTCTTATTATCCCTTTTTGCAAACGGTAGAAAAGCGTTGCAGGGAGATTCAAAAGGCTCACTTGAGGCTACAAGGGATGCCAAATGCTCTGCTCAAAATAGTAACAGAGCTCTGGGAAACTCAGACAACCTGAGAGGGTCCTTTAATCTCTGGACTCTTTGGTGTCTTTTTAGACAATAAGACTTTCCTTGAAAGATTTCTTTTTCTAATGGCAGGGCTGCCAACTCTCCATCCAGGATGTTGTGAAAAGGTGACTTTTAACTGAGGAAACCGAAACTCTCACTGCTCCTAAAGCAGAAAAATAAGTTCTGTGTGTTCCTTCTCTTGGCCAGATATTTGTAATTGTCCCCCTGGGATTTTACCTTGAGGGAAGCTGAAGAGGCAAAATAGAACAGTCCACTTGAATTGGTCTACTTGTACACTCAAGATTTGTTTCTTCTGCACAGTGGAAACCATGGAGAGCCCATCAAGCAGAGGAAAGAGGGTTCTAGCTCACCTCACTAAACTCTGGGATAAATGCAATCCCTGAATGTTTTGCAACTTAAACAAGGAACTTGAGGTGGGCCTTCCATTTGCAGATCTGGGGGGATGGGGGTCTGTGATTATTTGTATTAGTTGTGTTAATTGCTTTAGATGGAATTTTTAGCAGAGCTCTTGGGAGCAAAGTCTTGAGACGTTCTTGATGTCCTGTGTTGCAATCATCATCATGAAAAGAACGTGGCTCAGGAAGTCTGTTGGTTCACGTGGAGCCTGGAACCTAGACCTGCTAAGCCACCCTCAGAGGCCAATCCCTGGCTGCTCTCTAAATACATAAGAAAGAAATGACAGTTTCTTATTGCACACCACTGAGTTTAGTGGTGGTTTGTTATATAGTGCATCATGTTGTAACTGACTGATACAGGGCCATTGAATGGAGAATAGGTAGAAGGAGATTCTTGGTGTGCTATGGACAATACTTGCAAAAACATTCTGCTTTAGGGTAATCACATAACAAGTATCTAGCAATGGTAAGAGGAACTGAAATCAACAAAGTGATTGTGTTTTATTTCTTTTCTTTTCTTTTTTTAATTTGTTTGACATAGTCTTACATATTGGAAGGGAATTGTTGTTACATATTCATGCATACATGGATATTGACATAGTGAGATAGTAAGTTACGGCTGATCCTAGTTCAGGATCTGCCCCCCTTCATCCATTCCCTGAACTCATGCCTCCTCTGTAATACCCCCCATACTATAATTTGAAATGAGCATATACATGTATATTAATTTTTGATATTTCTGAGTTTCTCTGCCTACCTGTGTATAGTTAGCCTTCTAATGAGAGTTGAGTATTAGCTATTGTATTGATAACTCCCTTTATACCTTCCTCCCTACTCCTCCTACCTTCATAGGTTTGGTTCCCCTAGCTTAAGTGAAATTTTAACTACGGTGAGTTTATTACTTAAATTCAGCCAATTTTCATCCTGTCTTAGGTTTTACTCTAGCTTCCACATATGAGAGAAAACAGTTGGCCCTTATAAAGAAGAGTAACCACATTAAATGTTCTGAATGTCCGACTACCTGCCTGTTGATACCTTCCTCTTAATTGAAAGTAACTTTGAATCCTTTTTGTATCCTTCTCCAGTGACCTCTTTGCCATTTCTTCCCGGGTCAGTACATATCTATGACTTAATCTTAGGCTCAACTACATGCCTAACACCTAGATTTTACAATTAATATGTTTGCTGTGTTTGTTTTCTTAAATATCTATCCTGTCCCAACCATTCTATTAATCCATCCTATTTTGTGATGAATTTCAAAGTAAGTTGCAGATGTATTGATGTCATATAGATTCACCCCAACAGTGAATTTTGATGTGCATGTATATATACATACACACATGCAGACACACACACACACACACACACTCATGAGTTCCATAGGCCAAGGAGAACACTCTTCTGATTTCTTTCACCTCAGTTTTCGAACTTCCTGTAAACAGAATTATATACTTCATAGTCTTTTTTTTTCATTCTCCTGTATTTTATTTTATTTTTTTATCTTTATATAGCATTATCAGTTTATTTTTTTTCTCTTTTTTTTATTAGAAGAATATAGAAATACAGTTGAGGGGGAAACATTATCAAAACATTAGCAATCAATGGATATAAACTTTGTTATCGAGGGGAAAAACCAAATCATAGATAACCACCTTGGAATTTACCTATTGCAGTTTCCCCCAGAAGAACTCATGCGTTAAATGGGTAGTTCGTGGAAGAATGACAACAGCTTCTGGGATGGTTCCTCCATCTTCCCAATCTCCAGACTCCTATGAGTTCTTCATATACTCTCCCCCTCCCCCTCCCTACACCTCCAAGTATCCTATAGAGCCATCCCCCTAATGCTCTGAAAGTCATTCAATTTGCAGTTTTGTTAGGTTAGCCGTCTGCCCTACTGCTTCCCCATAAATTCTAGCATCAACAGATGAGAGAAACCATTCGGCCCTTGAGTCTCTGAGATTGGGAGACTTCACTAAGCATAATTCTATCCATCTCCATCCATTTGATTTCAAAAGCCATAATATCGTCCTCTCTAATGGCCGAGTAGTATTCCATAGTATATATGTACCAAAGCTTT
>PVKS010038988.1:0-17582 GCA_004027875.1 Aplodontia rufa | reverse complement strand
AATTGACTATGTATCATTAGAAAGAGGATTTAACCTAACCAACAGAGACCTTAAGTAAAAGTGGCTTAAACACAAAATGTTTATTTTATATCACTTTTATCATCAGAAAGGTAGGAATGATTCCCTAATGCTGCTACACAATATACATTCTCTTGTATCTCATTATCTAGAAATTAGTCACATGGTTACCTATAACATCCCAGAAAGGTAGAAATGATGTCATCATCCTGGATGGTCTTATTCTCATCTAGAAATTATACAAAAGAAGATTTTCCTCAACCCTGTTAGGGTTCCCAGCTAGGTATAAAAGGAAAGCTGACAAAAACAAATAAGGAGAAATGTAGATCAGTTCATGTAATGTGTTTTCGGTGACAGAGAAACATTCATCCGAAAAGGAAGAACCAAGGAAATGATTAAACTTGCACACTTTTATATTAGGTTTAATTAGGAAGTAGTAGTGCATCTTGGAGAAACAGGATAAAAGGGGTACAAAATGGTAATAAGGGGGGTAAACTTAAGAAGACTGGTCTGTAAGCATTCTTTTGTGACCCTGTGTCTTCAGAGATAAGGATATTCTTCTTTTCTGTGTAGAGGGAGTGTAGAGGGAGGCCACCTCTCAAATGAGGGTCATATGATCTGCCCCAGGGGTAGGTCAGAGAATCCTTCTGAGTTTGAATGAACTGCCTCAGGGCAGAATAGTGGGGCAGTGAGAGTGACTTTCCTGCCTCTGGTTTCATCTTTTGGAGTAATGTGTCTTCAAAGCCACCAAAATTAATAAAGAAGAAGTTGATGTTATTTGGAGGGATGTAATAATGAGTGGTCTCATGTCTGTCATCAGTTACAACATTTAAGAATTTCACACCTTCCCCTCTTCACCATGGCTGTTGACACTGCCTTAGTTTAAAGTGTGATCTTTCCAAAAGGCAAATGCAGAGAAACTTAGTCTCCCTGTTGCTGATAAAGTCAACTTTCTAAAACAGACACCCGACAGCACTGAACTTCTCTTCTCTTCTTCTTAAGTTTCTTAAACCTTCCCTACTATAATATCTACATTTGCTTTTGTAAAGACTAAAGCTTCCTTTGTAGTACAGATCTAACAACTAGAAAACCTTAGCTCCCAGTTGTCTTTGTGTCTTGCCTTCCAACCACATTAAAGTCCTTGAGGTCACTGTTTATGTATTTGTTCTTTTGGGTTTGTATAGTCTCTTTTTTTTTGCATGAAGTTTTTTCCCACCCATTTACTATGATGAACTTCTATATATCCTTCAAGATCTAGCTAGGAGTAGGTATTCTACTGTTAAGGTGTTATTTGTTGTTGAATTTTGTTTTTGTTTTTTCTTTTTGGGGAGAGAAGAACAGTTAGAGAGAGAGGCAGGGAGAGAGAGACTCTATGTAGTTTTTCATGTCACTTTCATTGCTGAGACTTCCTTGTGTACACGGTGCTGGTGTTTAAACTTGTGTCCTTGTGCATGCCAGATAAGTGTCACAATGGCTGAGCCACTGTTCCAGACCAATTTGTTGGTTTTCAAAAATCAGATTGAATTGACCACTTAGGCCTTCACACCCACCCTGGAACACTCTAACATATACATAATATATTCTACAGAAGTATTTATTCTATTGTCTTATCAGGAGAATCTTGTTATCTGTCTTTTCTCTTAGGCTGTAAATGCCATAGGATCTTGTCAGGATATCTGTCTGTCTTCAGTACAGATGCAAAATTATCTGTACTCAAGTGTTTTTGTTTAATTAATAACAGAAAAAAATATATGAACATATACATTATTCTGAGGCTGCATATTAATATTGTAAAGAGAGTAGCTATCCTCCACCAGTCAATATCTCAGGCAACAAAGATGCTAATCATTATAGACCATTCATCTAAATTTCAATTTAAAAAATATGAATTAACTTATCTTCTCCTAGAGATTTTCCATTTATTGATGCTTAACAAAACTATTGCTCTTTATGTAAAGACAATCCTGATGAGATTTAAGGAATTCCATTATTATGAACTCTTCTAATATAGAAAATGTATAGTATTTCCAGGTCTGTGGGCATTTCCCAGGATCTCCTAGTAGTTCTCTGGCCCAGTAATCTATTATGTAATTGCTCCATTAAATTGCATAAAGTCCTTCTCAGGAAGTGGCTCTTTCATTTAATCGTATCTGGGACAAATACAAAAAAAGTATAAATGTTTAAGATATATCTGGGAACTCTATTATTCACAATATGTTATTATTTGATAATCATGTATCTGGGTTTTTTTCAATTTACAAATATGACAGCTGGTTTTATAATATTGAGAAAATTTTCCCTGGTTTATATTTTCAGTAAAAGTTTCTTATCATTTACAAGAAAAAAAAATCAAATAATTTCTGACTTCAACTCATGTTCTGGGATATCAGTTAACACACCAACTTCCTTCACTTTATCATGACGAATAGAAAAATGATTCCATAGGTATCATGGAACTAATCATGAGAATGCCTCCAGTTGCTACATCCCATATCCCATGTTGGATATTTCTCATCCTTATGTCTCCAGGGTAGAATCGCCAGAAATCCACACTGACATCATCACATTTCTTCCTCCCCGTATGTAGTTTTATTTTGACATTCATCAAAAAAACTTTGTTACTGTGTGTCTGTAGAAAATTAAAGGCTTTACTGTGAGCATCAATTTGTCAAAAATAAAAAAGTCTTTTACTACTTAAATTTTTAGAACTGCAGCCACAAAAAATGTTTAAATGTCTAGCAATTAGTTGAATAGATTATCAAAAGGTGTTTCCATTTGCAAATATGAATACCTAAAATCTACCTTTGTAATGATATAAATTTCAGAAAACGGATTTTCCATCTGAGTTGCAAAAATGAGCTAAGAATAGATTTGTATTAAAATAATTAAAAATGGCAAATGACACCCTGTGAGACTAAACTTTGCAGTGTTTTGAAGGTCAAGACCAATTTTAATAATGCACAGTATAATGCTTGTCTAACTAACAGATTTAGAATAGTGAAATTGAAAGCACTGTTAGGATAGCAGAAAATCAGAATTTAAATTATTGAGCAAAGGAGCTGTCATTAAAATGTCATGCACAAAGTTTATTGTCCCTAGGGACATCTCAGAGAATATTCTAGTATATTCCACCATGTGCTTTTTCTTTTCTTTCTTTTTTGTAATATATCAACAAAAATATTTGCAAGAATATCATTTACATTATTATTTCTCAAACTATATGATAAAAGATTATATTTTTGTGATTTTCATTTGCATCGTGTTTTGGTCCCATATATTTGTAAAATACAAGAAATGCAAATCACCAGAAATTTAAAATTGAAAGACAAGGTTATATAAAATAAGAGGTATCTAATAGTGGCCTGAAATAACTGACAAATTGTTATCAATACTTACTTTTAAATTGTGTTCTTCATTGGCTATTCTCCAGTAATAAGCAACTTGTAAATTAGCAGAGGTCCAGGGACCACAGTATGAGCAGTATTGCTTTACAATATCACTAATGCAGAACACAAACTCTCTGGCACGTAAGTACTCTAAGTCAATCTTTTTGTGCTACCACAGTCTAGGCTGAGTTAAAAGGATAGATCACCAGGGCTGGAGCATTGGCTCAGCAGTATCATGCTGGTCTGGCATACATAAGGACCCAATTTGAACCCCAGCACCACCTACACAATTTTTAGAGCAATGAAAACCAGAGAAAAACTAAATAAAATTGATTCTCTCTCTCCCCACACACACTCAAAATATATATATATATATATATAAATAAGATAGATCATCAATGTCATAGGCAAATTGGTTACGCTTCACTCACCATTTATTCCAGATTACCAAATAAATTAACATACACACACACACACACACACACACACACACACACACACTGGATGGTCTGGCTTATGGTATATAAACAAAATTTTAATTACAGGTATTGCATGATACCTTAAAAAATGAAAATATTGCAAGAAATCTTAAAGGCTTGGCCTATCAAGATTATCTTTAAAGGACTTATCTAATCCATTACTGGCATTTGGTCCCTGACAGTAGAATTTTAGGATCAATTATAGCTACCTTTCATTTTAGTAGGTACTTCAGCATGATTTTAATAATTTAAACATAAAAATCAGGCTACTTATGCAGTAGTTGAAGTTTGAGATAATTTTTCAATAGGCTTCTTATTTTAAACCTTACCAACCAAATTATAGCATAATTGCTTTTATTTGATCTTTTGCTATCTAAAAACTACCTTGAGGATGTGTGTTTCAGTCCATTTAATTTGATCAAAGTCCAACAGTTTTTCAAAGAACTTCCAGATTTGAAGTGGCAAAGAATATTCTATATATTTTCACTACCCCATAAGGATGGGTAATTTCCATTGGTTTAAAGTAAAAAGAAAAGGAAAGGAGGAAGGAAAAATAAAATGGTAATAATGTTTAGATTTGAATAAAGATATTTAATTTCATGTTTTGAAGCTCAAAAGTGACAGAAGCACAATGTTTTGCTATGGCTCTGTTATCAACCACATAAAGTATTTCCTTTAAGCCTTAGTCTTTCTGTTCATTACTATTTTGTACTTGTTTTTACTCTTTATTACTAATTTTAAAATATTTTATTGACAAACTTTATATCTGAAATATTTGGTTTTATTAATTTATATTTAAAAAGTTAACCCATTTATCCAAGACTTCAAGCTTAGAGAAATACTTTTGAATAAGTCTTTTCACTAATTCTTCTTAAGGTTTAATTCTCAAAACATGTTTTACGTGTTTAATACCCAAACCAGCATTCCCTCTCTTTTGTACTACATAACTATCAGTGTATTTTATTTTATTATTTTAGTTTTGGCAAACAAGAAACAAATGAAAAATAAGGATGACTGTTTATACATAATCAGGATGAATGAGAGTAGAGGGCATAATTGTCCTAATCCTCAGTATCTGTAAGTAGACACACCTGCACGCCTCCACCGCTACTTCCCAGCGCCCCAGGATTTTCTCAAGGGCCTGATCTTCTTTAATGAACTATATGTTAATTGCTCAGCCATTTCCAGTGGCAGAGTGAAGTCACTCAGTGACTTGGAATATATAGTGAACTGTCTCTAACCAGATAGTAGCTACATTTTAACTCAAATGTGTGACTATCACTTCTTTTTATGCAAGGTAAAGTGGAGGGCATTGATTAAATTCAACAGTCATTTACTAAGTGTTTATATGAGGCAAAGTATTCATGCAAGTTTAGATTACTTCTATTTTGAAAGGAGGAAATGCCATAAAATGGACTATCAGTTTGAAGTTTATTCAGTGAAAAATTTGTCTATCTCTGCTGTCATAAGGCAATATTTCTTATTTTAGTTAGGACCATCAGTTAATTGGTCTTTTATATGTTATATAAATTACAGTCTCATTCTAGAGCTATTGAGGGAGACACATTCAAAGCTTCTATTTATGATACATCCATTTTATAAGAGGTTTGGGTCCATTGTAGGACTGTAGGACTCTTGAAGAGTCCATCTCATCTCAACCCTGTCACACTGGAAGCCAAGCTGGCAGGACTTGAGGCTTTGTGGGACACACTTGAACCATATTCATACCATAGCACCAGAGGCTCTGCCTGGACCACCCTCCAGGGCTGTTTGTTTTCCCATGAGTCTGAAGGTTTGGCAATGCTTTCCAGTTTTACCTAGTACATACCAATATTCACTGAATCATCAGATGATATATTTATTTTAGTAATAACTATGTATATAATATATACATTTACAGGCACTGCGCATAAGAATGTCCATACAACCAATTTTCAGAAATGATAAATACACAGGTATTTCAATTTTGTAATTTTTATACTTCAAGTTTTTTGTTTTTAAACCAAAATTTGAATCTTCTCAGCTGCCTACTGGTTTTCTTAATCTTTGTTGGCGTCCACTAAAATTGTATAGCATTTCTTGTGTTTCAAACTTCCAATTTACAATCCGTCTACCCCAAAACTATGCTCCAGTCTGTCTATAATCCTGTTTGTCAACAGGCCTGTTCATCTTGAACTTATTTTCACTGCTTACTCTGCATACTATGTTTCCCTTAATTCATTCTCCTTAGTGAATAAAAACGAGCCATAGCTGTTCTCTTTGGAAGTAAAGCTTTTACTATCATGCACACATTTGTTACATTCATTAATTCACTAAAACTTTGGCATAAGCATCTCTTAGATGATAAATCATAATTATAATAGTGCATAATTAAAATAGTGCAAATTACTCAGGTAAGTAACAATATCTTATCAAACTGGATCTAAGCTTTTATTTTTAAAGAGAGAGAGAGAAAGAGTGAACCAATTTTATTTAGTTTCTGACTTGGTTTTTTTGCTGAGACATTTAATTGTGTATGTGGTGCTAAGGTTTGAACCTGGGTTCTTGCGCATGCCAGGCACACGACATAATCTCTGAGCCACCTCTACAGCCTCAAGTTTTGATCAGACAACACTCCAAGTTGTTTCTGTTGCTGTTAAAATCACTAAGTAAATTGAATATAAAATTATTAAGTAAATTAATTTCAATAAGGAGTCAGAGAAATTAGATTATTTATAACAATACATGGATTGCCAATCATGATGCACAAATCAAAGTTCCCACATAATCTTAAATGCTGTATTATGTTTGTGAAACATTTAAAATCACTCATTAGTTTTTCAAAGTAGATCACTGGAAGTGAATTGTCAAATGAAATCGTGTTGTGCTAATATGTATTTCCTCATTTTGGTATATCACTGAATACAAAGAAAAATTACCTGTATGAGTAATATTATGACCATAATGAATATTTTAAACTCAAACCAGAGTACCATAGTTTACAATAGATAAAATGTGCCCCAAAATAAAATTGAAGTAAAAGAGACAATAACACACAATAGGGGCTAATTGTATGCAAGGTTTTGTTTGCTTGTGTTCTGCTAGAGTTTTGTATATCATTCTTTACCTTATTTAATCCTCCCCAAATGCTAAGTAATATAAACCATTATGCTTATTTCATAGATTAGGAAACTGAGGCAGAAAGCTCCTTTGTTTGCCTTGCTAAAATGACCTAAGCAATAAAATGAGGATTCAAAAACAAGTGTTCCAACCATTGCATACACTGACTCTGAATGAATGGGTCTGTATTTCTACAAACTTGCATTGCTATAGAATTAAACAACTTGTTTTGCAACAAATATACCTGAATAGCATTAGTTGAATATTTTGTGAAACTCACAGATATTGATCAATTTTTAATATGAAGCTTACCAATAAAGGAGAATATCAGAGAAATTTCTAAAAAAATTATTTGTTTATTTGCCTGTGTTCGTAATGAAAAATAGTAAGTCTCTCATAAAATTTGCTACTTGCTGGTACTCTGTTTTCTGATCATGGATCAAGAGTAAAAAAGTACAGTAAGATTTGGGAGATTCGGTTTTAGTTTGGTTGATTATGAGTTACAGATGTCATTGACAGTTTTAGTCTGTTCCTCACACTCAGTTTTCATGCCAAATGCTTAAGAGTTAGAATACAGTGAAATCTCCCAATTAATTTATTCCAGTCTCAAAGGAATTAGGAATCCCTCAAGTATCACCTGAACAACCCAATCTCCTAAGAATCTGTTTCATTAGGGTAATCCCAATCAGATTAGAATTTGGCACCATCTAGATAGGATTGAGAGAGTCAGTATAATAGCCCCAACATTCTTAAGCAGCACAGATTCCAACAAGAATTATTTGCAAATCTCTGTTATTTTGGTATTGCTGTGAATTGAACTAATGTTTGGCTTATCATAATACTCTCAGAAGCAAAGTGAGAGTTAAGTTTAGCCTTTTAGTACAAGAGAAGGCCAAAACATTCTTAAAGTGTACCTGTAATCTGTTATCTACACAAAAAAATGAATTTGTTTGACATAAAGACATATTTCTTTGGAAATATTTTCAAATACATACATAAATATATGACTAGTAAGAATAAAAAATTTCGTTGAAGTTTTATTGATGGTTGTGACAGCTACTGATGTCAATGATTAGGAGAGAAGTTATGAAATTTTAATGGGCAAAAAATGGTAAATTTAATGATTTTTTTTAAAAAAAAGTGAAATTCTTTGGAAATCACCAAAAATAGAAAATTTTTGAAGGTAAGCAATGAACATTATTTGAAATAGATATGTCACTCAACTAATTACAAACAACAATTTTCCATCCCAGTTTATATAGAATGTTGCATCTGAGATATCAAAGGAAGATAGGAAACAAAAGATAAAGCTGCCTGTTTGGACACCAAGCTGGATACAGAAGAAAACCAAAAAATTTAAGAAAAGATTAAACATACTTCTTTAAGTATCATGTATCCCTATTAATCTAAAATTACAAGTTGGTTTTGTAACAAAGAATAATAGGAACTCAAGCATTTGTCAGGTGAATAATTTGTCTTCTGCTAATATATATTTCTTCTCATTATTTTATCATGCAATCTAGGATTAATTATATCAGCAGTATCATAGGGGTGTGAAAACAGCAATAATAACCGAGTGCCCTTGTGCAAAAGATTGGTCTCTTTGGATATATGCCAAAAAGAAGATGACTTTGAAATTGCAGTTGCTCACAAAATTGGCTTTCATCTGAATGAACTACCTTGGAACATTTTTTATTTATTTTTTAGGGGATTGAACCCAGGAGCACTTTACCACTGAGCTACATCCTCATCCCCAGTCATTTCTTTAAAAAAAAAAAGACAGAGGGGAAAGAGATTGAGAGAAAATTAATTTTATTTTTTAATCTGGTTTTTGTTTTTCTTCCACTTTGTTGTCTGTGTGGTATTTATTAGTTATAAAATCCAGGTCCTTGTGTGTGCCAGGCAAGCTCTCTACCATTGAGTCACCTCCCCAGACCCCTCCCAGACCTTTTTATTTTTTATTTGGAGATGGGTTCTCACTAATTTGCTTAGGGCCTCTCGCTAATTTGCTGAGGCTGACTTTGAACTGGTGATCCTCCTGCCTCAGCCTCCTGAGCCACTGGAATTACAGGTGTGCACCTTGGTCATTTTTTTTTTTAATTATAAATACAAACACACATCTGAAGTCTGATGAAATTGATTTAATATAGGCTTGCATAATCTCTGTGTTCCCCAAATAATTCTATTATAGGTATCACATAGACTATTATTTAGAAACATGAATCACAATGATCCTCAATTTTTCTAGAAAGCCCAAATGGCTATGAGGTACATGAGCTTAACTTTGTAGATTATCTCTGGCCATAAACCCAGAAGATTTATCTGTTCTAAACTAGTTTCTCATTAGAGAACATGTTTCATTAATCATAGTCACTGAGAGTCTAGGACAGTGCCTGACACTTGGTAAATATTAATGAACAAAATGAAACGTACTAACAAATCAACATAATTTCCTATGCTTAAAATGTTATCTCTCTCCTCCCAAAAATCAGGATAAAAGCAAGAATAAAACACTTTGTAAAGCAGAAAATGAATCTTGCCTGGTTTGTGTCATATCAATTATCTTAATAATGAAACAAAAGCCTGTAACCTGCAGAAGATCTTAAGTTTCTATATGCTGGATCAAAAGTTACAGCTTGTGTTGATCCATTTACTCCTCTATACCTTCATATATTCTCTAATCACCAACCTTATTTTATTTGTTTATTTTCAGTTGTAAAGATATAACAGAAAAAACGTAGGGCATTTAAGTGATGAAATGCTAAAGAAAACATACCAATTGTTTCTTTATCTATAAAGATTGAGAAATAAAATTGTTATAAAATGTATTTAATTATTTAGTTTTTATTTTATGTATGGAAATTAAACTAATTAAGGGAATGTTGCTTGAATAAAACCAAATATGTAAATAATTCTAAATAACAGATTGACACCAGGAAGCTCCTCAGCCTCCTTATCAACAGACACAAACAAATACAATGAAGGTGCCAGCCTATTCCGCAGTGTCCAGAGTTGACAAATGCCTAGTCACCTCTCTTTGCTTTGTGGCTTGCAGCAATCTCTTCTTCTCAGGACCAAGGGAAAGTTTTACCTAAAATGTTTTCTTCATCATTCAATGTTTTGAATTCTCACAATGTTTACTTACTTAAGTTGTTAACTACACCTAGCTATTTTCTGGAGTTTTATTTAACTTAATCCAAGATATCATCTTTGAAAATTATCTGTCTCAGCTTCCAACGTGTCCCTCAAGAAATGATTAGGGAAATCTATAAAGATGAGATATCTTTTTCATGGAAATGAACTTCATTGGGAGCAGAGAAACATGTCTGGGATGGTTACCTATTATCTGGAGATTTGTGGCAGTGAATGGCCACCAACTTGGTTGTTAGACAATCTGTCTGGCTAACTGTGAGAACAGTAGAGCTGAAAGAGCTTCGTGGAGGACAGCTCTTGCTTACGTCACAACTGGCCATGTAGGTAATTAGCATTGAAGGGCTGTGGCTGCAGATGGCTGCAGGGATAGAAACCTGGCGGAAATAATGACAGGGCTGTAACTCAGCAGTAAGTCTTTATATATATATATATATATATATATATATATATATATATATATATATATATATATATATATTTAATTTTCTTTCATTCTTTTTTTAAATGAAAGCTCCAAACTTGGAAAACTGCAACACCTGGAGACTTGTCATAAATGTCACTGAAATATTAATGATGGCACCAACAGAGAATAACAATGTTTTAAAATTTTCTTTTATTCTACAGAGATAGTCTCTGTTAAATTTTAGGCACATAATCTGAAAAACGATACCTACCAAATGACAATAAGCTGCCCAACTAAAGTACTCCTCTGAATTTCCTTTTTCTGCTTTATTTTTCAGACCCAGTGCCCTTGTGTTCTTAGCAGGAACACTTCAAATATGCCTAAAATAAGCTGTTTGTATCATTACCTGAAAATTTAAGCAAAGTAGACTTATGACAGAATACTATAAAAACTACAGAAAACACAACAATACTTTAAATGCTCAGGAAAAAAAGAACTAACACTCAGAAGAAAACATTTTTGTAATTATGTTTTTATACATGAAAAATCTTTTATTTCCATTTTAAGTATTAGAAATTAAGAAAATGAATATTAAAGTGACATATATAAAATGCTTATGATGAATATTTTTCAAAATTCTTATACTTTCAAATATTTTATTACATTCCAAGAAAAGAATTAAATAATTTTTTGTGAGGTTATGAAACTTAATGAGAACACAAGCTGTATAAATTCCAGTGAGGAAAACTCCCACAAAAAATTTCCCTATGGTTGCTACAAATTTTAAATTAAAAAACTAGTTGCACTTTTAGTACCAAGTTGGTGTACATCAAAAAATGTTCATCTGTTTAGATGTAAGTTTTGAAATTTTGTATGCTCCTATAAAATAGATAAATACTATTAAGACTTCCTACATGCTATCTTTTGTAACTGTATTTTATATTTGTGTAGGCCACCCAAGTGACTGAATGACAAAAAAACATATCACATTCATTGTATCAAGGTGAAAAATAGCAACTTGAATATTCTAAATACACTTTGGTGCTGAAAATTTCATATGATATTTGATATTTTAAATATATTTTATAAGAAAAAGTCTTGTATTTTTAACTCTTGTTTGACTAAAAAATACTCAAGAACTTACTCTTCAGAAGAATAATATTAAACCAAGATTTCCTTTAGTGCACATTAAACATTACAAAGGTTAATAAATGTCACATTGCAATGGGTCAGTCAATATTTAAGCCTCTTCCAAGGCAAAGATCATGTGCTCTAGGGCAAAAAAGAAAGCTTCATAAATATTTTAATTAATCTTAAACCAGAATAAGGATGTACTGAATGACTTCTGAACCAGAGGAATTATTTTATTTTTTAATGTAGTGTCTGGAATCAATAGAGACTCAGGAGAACATTCAGTTTCTTAGAAACAGTGAATCTTCTACAACTAGCAAACCAAACTTTCTGTTTGAATTTACATGTTAAGATGTCTTTTGAATTGTGGAACGAGTTGAATAATTTGCTTTCTGGAAACTTGTGGAAATTCTTAATTCCCTAGATATGTCTTAAAGTTCCAGTTGCAAATAAGCAGGAAAGAATTGAAGCAACTGTACCATCAGCACAATCTTGAATGCACACGTGCTCCGAGAGCTTTTATCCAAAATCTGCTCATTTGACAGAAGAGCTATGGATGCTAAGAAAAGAATTTCTCTTTCCATTTTTCCATTTCTTCTTATTGCCAGAGGCTGACTGAGTATTCTGAAGTTTACCACCCAGAAAGAGCAACCTTCAGTCTCCTCCTAATTTGATTATTGACCTTGGTGGCCTTGAAATAGAGAATGGCACTAGAAGATAAATAGATTGGAAAAAGAACCAAACAGAAGCCCAGTAGAAGTAAGCTAAAGAATGTAAATTTCCCAGAGACCCAAATGTTAAAGAGGGGAGCAGGTTAGTGGGCAGCCACTCGCTGATTGACTGAGGAGATAACTCACCCTGGGAATTTGAGAAAAGGAATTTAAGTGCCTTTAGGTTAAACAAAGGCTTTAGGTTAAATACTTTATTTAAGAGTTGGTTGTTTGTTTTCAGACCAATAAAAAAAATGCCTTTGACATCTAAGAACCATTAACTCTGATTTTGGTCACGCATACTTCATCTTACCCTTAAGAATCTTTCAAGGCCAAACAAGGGATACATTTTTGATCTTCAAGCAGTCAACAATTTTGTTAACTATTTTTACCCCTCTGGTGATGGGGAAGATGGGGGAACCATTCCAGAAGCCGATGTTATTCCTACACTAGATACCCATTTAACACATGAGTTCTTCTGGGAGAAACTGCAATAGATGAAACCCATAGTAGCTTATCTATGCGTTAGCATTACCCCTGGTTATCAAAGTTTATACACATTGATTGCTATAGTTTTGACAATGTTTCCCCCTCATCTGTATCCTGTATCGCTATATACTTCTAATAAATGTGGAAAAAAAAAACATTCATTGTTGTCCAGAAATCTCCCTAAAATGTCTGGATTACTTTTCAAACTCATAAGAATTTGCAGGAGTTGTTTTGATGTGCTTTTATTTTAAATCACAAATTTTCAAAGCATGAGGATCCTTCCAAATAGATTCCAAAACAAGTGGAAGAGGCCATGATGATTCCACTTCTACCATTAGCTCTTCACAGTTGATGTCAAAGAATCTGGAGTGAGGAGGAAATTATAATTATTTGAAAAAGCTTTTTTAATGGGTTGATTTTCCCAGTAAATTTGAAGTTAATTAAGGGCTGCATGGAAAGACTGAAAAGGGGCATGGGACTAGTAATGAAAATTCGAGAAATGATCATTTTTAATTCCTTCATTATTGAGTAAGAAGTGGGTACTTCTTCCAGAAAGACCAAGAGATGTCCTCAGGAAATGCAGGGATGGAGTTAAGACCAGAACATAAATGTCCTGACCTAGTAGGAACACTTGCTTGAGATACTGCATATATGATAGAAATCATTCTGTCTGAGATTTAATCATTTAATGATTTAACATAACACTTTCATTATTGATATGGTATGAAAATTCATGCGTTGAAACTGAATGACTGGGGCTAGAGTTGTTACTCAGCAGTTATAGCATTTGCCTGGTGTGAGCCAGGACGTGGGTTTGAACTCCAGCACCACATACACAATGAAGCAAGCAGTGAAAGCCACATGAAAAACTAAATAAAATTGCTTCTCTCTTTCTCTTTCTCACTGTTCCTCTCTCTTTAAAAATAAAAAAGAAAAGAAAGGAAAACAAACTTAATGACCAATATGATAGTCTTGAGGGCTGGAGGACTTTAATAAGCAATTAGGTCATGAGGGATCTTCTCTTGTGAATGGGATTAAGTCCCTTATAAAAGAGGCTTCAAGTTCTATTTCCCTTTTCCTGCCTTCTGACATAGGAGGACACAACACTCATCCCCTTTGGAGGATGTAACAAAAAGTTGCCACTCATGGAAGTAGAGAACAGCCTGTCCAAGCAACCAAACATTCCATTTCCTTGATCTAGGACCTCCCAGTCTCCAGCACTGTAAGAAATAAATTTATCTTCTTTATAAGTTATTATTTCTCAAGCTTATTGTTATAGCAGCAGAGTTGGACTAAGATATTTGCTATGTATAGTGTATTTGTTTCCTATTGCTGCTATAACAAATTATTATGAAGTTCATGGTTTAAGACAATATGAATTTATTGCGTTAATATTCTGGAGGTCACAAATTTGAAGTATATTTTATGGTGATAAAACTGAGTGATCATCAAAGTGACATTTCTTCTGGAGACTCTAGGGATGATTCATTCCTTGCTTTTTCCAGCTTACAGAGGTCACTTGCATTCTTTATCTGATAAATACTTTACTCTGAATTCTGCTTTATTATCTTTTTTTTTTAAAGCGAGAAGGACAGTGAGAGAGAGAGAGAGAGAAATTTTATTGGGTTTTTCACATGGCTTTCATTACTCTGACACTTAGTTGTGTACGTGGGTGCTGGGGTTTGAACCTGTGTACTCGCTCATCCCAGGCAAGTGCCGTAACCTCCGAGCCACCACTCCAGCCCCAGTCATCATATTTTCATTTTGGACTCTAAACTTCCTGCTCTTCTCTTTAAATGACCCTTATGATTGCATTGGTTTCACCATGATAATTCAGTATAATCTTACCATCACAATATACTTAACCAAACTGCCTTGCCAGCTTACCATAGTCACAGGATGGGTGATAACTATCTTCATCATGTAGGGATCAAAGCATGACTTTGACAAGTAAGTTTTTTTTTTTAATCTTGGGTTTGTTGTTTAAGCTGATTCTCATTATTATGATTAGATTATATCAAATAATAGGACTGTTGGAAATTCTGTAAAATGTGAGCAATTACCAAGTGAACCGCTTCCAATCGCTAGGCAAATAAGTCACAAATAATTCATTCACTTAGTTGCTTTGACTCATACAAAGAGCATTTTAAGTTCATTCTGAGATTTAATAGACTCAGTATATAGAGAATATAAGGTTTTCACAATATAGCAAAAATAAAAATGTTCAAGTATTTAATAGAATGAGATTTTGTTTTAAAGAGAGAGGGACAGTGAGAGAGAGAGAATCAACATAATTTAGTTTTTCATCTGGTTTTCATTGTTCCAACACTTCGTTATTATACACGGTGCTTGCTAGTGTTGGAACCTGTGACCTTGTACGTGCCAGACAAGTGCCATAACCACTGAGCCACCACTCCAGCACCTGGAATAAGGTCTTAGCCAGAATACTTGCATGGGAGAAGTAAAATGAACAAAAAGTTTGGTATTTTACAGAAATTAAAAGTTGCTTGCACTTATTTTTAGAATGTTAAGTTTGGCATAATCAAAGCATAGAGTTGTTATCTGATATTCTAACATGCTAATAAATGGATTCCTAAAGGATATCACCATTTTTTCAGACACTTAAAGTTAGAGGAGAAAGTGTACATTTTCTCTTTTAACATATATATACATATATATATGTATATATACATATATTCTAAGACCTAAACAAAAGGATACTTTTTATTTTCCATAAAAGTTTAAAAAACTCAAACACATATTTTCCTACACTGAAATTACACAAATGTTTCATATGTTTTATACACGAACATGTAATATTAAATTGTGTTACTGTATTAGTATGCAAATTAGAAGTTCAAATAGCAGTGACACTGAACAGGAAATGTAATCAAATTTCTATGCATGGACCAGCTTAATGCTAACTTATATATTTTTCTTATGAATATGCTGGTTCTGGTCAAGGGTGGTTGTCTGAAACATGCAAGCTGCTCATACCAAAATTAGTTTTTCTTTCAGGATACTAGGCTGTTAGGCCCCAAACCAAGCTTAATTAAATTTGTATTCCATATTTCAAAGTTGTAGAATTTCTGAGCTATTAAGCAGCCCAGAGAGAAGAAAAAATTTCTTTAAAAATATTGTAGAAAGGAGGGAGGGGAGATAAGAAAGAAGCATAATGAATCCAAAAGTGGTGGTTGATGGTCAACTCCATGGAGCTGTTTTGCTGTTAGGATGAAGTAACTAAGGATGTGTTTGCTTTGTGTTTAAACACTCTTTTCTAGTTCACATCTTCTAAAGTTCTGACCTAGTAAGTATTGCATGTGTAACCTGCTCTGTTAAAAATAACTAGGCATCTTAATTGGCTCTGACTACCATAATGTATTAACTTGGACTGGGGGTCATAAGCAACAGAAATTTATTTGCTCACAGTTCTTGAGCCTGGAAGACCAAGATCATGTGGTCATTTCTTTCCCTGGCTTACATTTCAGACAGTTCATCTTCCCCTCTGTCTGTCCCTCCTGTCTGTCTGTCTGCCCCTCTCTCCCTCTCTCCCCCTCCCTCCCTCCATCTCTCTCTCTCTCATGTACACACATATATGAGAGTTATTCAACCGTTAACTGTCCAAGTCTGCTTTATTTCATTTAGAATGGTGTTGTCCAGTTCCATACATTTGTCTACAAATGACATTTCATTCTGCTTCAGTGACGAATTAAACTCTGTTACGTATATATACCATGTTTTCTTCATTCAGCAGTTGACGGATACCTAGGCTTGTTCCATAATTTGGTTGTTGTGCAATAAATGTTGGTTGCATGTATCACTAGAGTATTCTGATTTTAGTTCCTTTGGATAAATACCAAAAATAGGATGGCTGGGCAATATGGTATCTCTATTCCTAGTCTTCTGAAGGATCTCCATTCTGCTTTCCAAGGTGGTTGTACTATTTGCAGCCCACCAACAATGTATATGTTTACTCTTTTCTCAGCATTACAACCTTGAAAGCATTCAGTATCTGTATTCTTGATGCTGACTGTTCTAGCTGGAATGAGATAAAATCTCAGTTTAGTTTTTATTTGCATTTCTTTTGGTTGCTAAAGATGTTGAATTTTATACATTTCCCAGGGTATAAAATTTAAAAATCATAATCTGATCATTGTTCTAAATTCAATAACATTCAGAACATTACTATAATTTAATGCCAAATAATCAAATCTGATTTTAAAACCAATATTAAAAATTGTATATCAAAATTACCAAGAAAAACTCTTCCAACTATTCTAATTTTTTGTTGCTTATTCAACAAGGAGAAGACACTTTTTGTAATAGTGGGATGCAGTGGTCTAGGGCTCTATTCAGCATATCGATGTTGCTTATCCAAATCCCTATAGATACTTTAAAAATACAAAAGGAGCTAAAAGGTAAAAAGGACTTCAATGGTTTGCAGCATAACCATCAAAAATTATAAGCTGTGTCGCAATAAGGCAAATGCAAATGGGGTAAATGTTCATTTTAATCTTCTTATGACACATTTCATGCTCCCATTTCCTTTTTTGGGTGATTGAGACAGAAATAATATGATCAGAGTTTCTGAAATAAAAAAAATGAAAAGAAGAATTAATATATTCATTTTGAATAATAAAAATATGAGAGTAGGTATTTAATAACATTCTTAAATTTAAAGTTCATTCATTTTGAATATAAATTTGAATTGAAC
>PVKS010038987.1:0-17568 GCA_004027875.1 Aplodontia rufa | reverse complement strand
TTTTTTTAATTTTTGAACAAACTTATAAGATTTTAACAAAATATTATAAAATATGTATATATTCTGGATATTGCAATTATCCCCAGGAGTGCCCCCCCCAATTACCCTCCCTTATCCCTCCCTTCCCCTTCCCACTATATCTCTAAAAAAAGTATTAGATTGTAAAGCATTACATCTTATCTGGATTTAACTCATGCTATTAGACCAACTTTCTCATTGTCCAGGGTCTAATCCCTACCTCCACAGATGAGTGGAGACAATCGACCCTTAGATCTCTGGGTTAAGCTGATTTTACTCATCAGGATCTCTTCCATAGCCATCCATTTATCTTCAAAGGCTGCAATATCATTGTTTCTAATTGCTGTGTAATATTCCATGGTATAAATGTACCACAGTTTTTGGATCCATTCTTCCAGTGAGGGACATTGGGGTTGTTTCCATAGCCTAGCAATAGTAAATTGTGCTGCTATGAACATCAATCTTGCTGTGTCACTGTAATGTGCTGATTCTAAGTCCCCTGGAAAGATACCCAGGAGTGGAATAGCGGGGTCATATGGTGGACTCATCCCTAATTTTTTGAGGATTCTCCATACGGCTTTCCAGAGGGGCTGTACCAGTCTGCAACTCCACCAGCAGTGTATTAGTGTGCCTATCTCTCCACAGCCCCTCCAGCATCTATTATTTTTTATTTTCTTCATCTTTGCCATTCTGACTGGTGTAAGGTGATATCTTAATGTGGTTTTCATTTGCATTTCTCTGATTACTAGTGATTTAGAGCACTTTCTCATGTATTCACTGGCTTGGTCAATGTCCTCTGGTGAGAAGACTCTATTTAGCTCTTTGGCCCATTTATCAATGAAATCCATGTATGCATACTAATCCATGTGTACACAAGAGTCTACAAATGTCTGAATATATATTTCTATATCCAATTAAGCTAAACACAAACCCGTGCTAATACTTCAATGTTAATCCAATAGCTCATTGATTATTTTATACCTTTGATTATCTGTAAACTCCAGTAGTGAGAAATCTGGCTCTCATCATTCATCACCTCATTTTAAGTTCCAAATATTAATATTAAAATTGTAATTAATATTCCACTGGGAAACATTTTGAGTTACTAGATTTTATATTCAGTTTATTTTACAACTGATCTTACAATCTCTATTCTGCCAAAATTACTTAGGTCAGAAAAATTTCTCCCATTCTCTTCCATAAGGTCATTTCATATATTTATAATGCAGTTTGATTCTCTTGTCACATTTTGTATTCTATTAAAATTGTTTAACATTCTAAATGATAACTTTTAAAATTTGTGCCATTATATCCATTCATGATGCTGTAAAATTCTGTGAATTTTGTCCAATTTTTAGTATCATGTATCTACCATTACAATATCATACAAAACAGTTTCCTCACCCTGTGGCTCAGTTTACCTTTTTAAACCCTGGAAACAATTAATCTTTTTATTGTCACTTTAGTTTGCTAGAATATTGTCTTTTCAGAATGACTTCTTTAATTTGCAATATACTTTTAAAATTCATGCATGTTTTTTCATGGCTTAGTCTATTTTATCCTATGCAGAATACTGCAGACTGGGTAATTAGAAAGAAAATAAATTTATTTCTCATAGCTTTAGAAACTGGGAAGTACAGGAACATGAAGCAAGCATCTGGGGAGGGTCTTCTTGCTGCCTTACAGCGTGGTGGCAGACTTTGCAGGGCAAGATAGTATGTGTGTGAAAGATATTTTATAACAAAGCCACTCTTGCGATAGCTAGCCCACTTCCACTACACAGCATTAATCCATTCACGAGGGAAGAACACCCACGACATAGTCACCTTTTAAAAATATTCTAACTTTCAGCATTGTTACCACGTCAATTAAACGTCAACATGAGTTTTTCAGGGGACATTCAAACCATAGCAGCTTGATAGCTCATTCCTTTTCATCCTTGAACTCAACTTCCTTCTATCCATGCACCACAGTTCATTTAGCCATTAACCTATTAAAAGGCATTTTAGTTGCTTCCAGTTTTTTTTTATTATAAATAAGACTGCAAGGCTTTTTAGTTGCTTCTTGCTTTTTGTCAGTTATGTATAAAGCTACTGTGACCATTTGTGTGCAGGAGGTTCTTATGTGGATAAAAGTTACAAAATTGTTGGTTAAATACAAAGGAAAGTGATTATTGGATCTTAGTGTAAAGAGTATGTTTAGCTTTATAAAAACTATTGAAACAAAGGGTCTGAATAACTTTTGTATGCCTTTTATCAATAAATGCAATTGTTTTTCTGCAACTTCATCAGCAATTGGTGTCACTAGTTACTGAATTTTAGCTATTCTAAAATTTGTGTAATCACTTTTATTTTGTTATGATTTTCCTTAAAAATATTGTTGATAATTTTCATATATTTATTTGCCACTTATATTTCACATAGTCAGGTGTCTGTTCAGTTTTGTGCTTGTTATTCTATCTTTCATGCTGGATTGAACCCAGGACTCTCTGCATGTTACACAAGTGCTCTGACTTAATTTTGTGTAGTGCTTGGCTATTTCTAAGTATCAGTTATCTTATTTTTAATATTTATGAGTCTCCTCCTCCTCCTCCTTTCTCCTTCTCCTTTTTAATGTGGAACTGGAGATTGAACCCAGGCATGCTCTTCATTGAGCTATGACTCCAAATTTTTTTATTTTATTTTGAGACAGAGTACTGCTAAATTAATTGCACAGACTGGCCTCAAACTTGTGATCTTCCTGCCTCAAATTCCCAATTAGTTTATAATCAAAGTTGTTGGCTACCGCATCTTAAAATTTCTGAATTTTAAGTGTTCTTTATGTTTATTTAGATATAATTTTTTATCAACTATATATTCTGCAAATACTTCTCTTAATATCTGAATAATCTTTATAATCTATTAAAAGTACATTTCAGAGGCTAGAGCAGTGGCTCAGCAGTTGGAGCACAGCACAACTGTCTATGCCAGTTGGCTGGCATAGACAAGGAACCAGGTGCAAACTCCAGCACCACATACTACTACGTATCAGAGAAATAAAGGACAGATGAAAAAATAAATAAAATTGATTCCCTTTTTCTCTCTCTCTCTCTCTGTCTCTCCTTTTATAAAAAAGTACATTTCATAGAACTAAAGTTTCTAGCATTAATAAATCCAACTATTTTATTTTGTCTTTCATGGATTATGGCTTTTGTTTCATAACTATATATTTCTTTCTTTCTTTTCAAAGAGAGAGAGGGACAGTGTGAGAGAGAGAGAGAATAAATTTTTTATTTAGTTTTCATTTGGCTTACATAGCTCTGACACATTTTTCTGTATGTGGTGCTGGGGTTTGAACCCATGTCCTCCCACATGCCAGGCAATGGCTGGAATCACTGAGTCACTGCTCCAGCCCCTGCATCTATATCATATTACAAAATCAGAGAGACACACAGCCCAACCACCAAGTGGCCCCAGACCTCTGGTACCAGGCCAGCAGGCATGCAGGAAACCTCTGAGGAGGACCCCTGTCTAGAGCCACCCTAACCACTCAGCTTCAAATTCGAAGGGGAAATAAGGACATTTCATAAGATCAAACTTACAGCATTAATGAGCAGAAGATAATGCATCATGATTAAATGGGCTTTATTCCAGGAGTGCAAAGCTATTTCAACATATGCAAATCAATAAACGTGAGTCATCATTTAAACAGAAGTAAGGACAAAAAACCATATGATCATCTCAATTGATGCAGAAAAGACCTTTGATAAAATCCAGCACTCATTTTTTATCAAAATTCTGGAGAGAGAAGAAAGGGATGAAAGAAACATAAATTTACTATGTTAAGTACATGTATGACAAGCCCACAGCTAGTATAATATTAAATGGAGAAAAGCTGAAAGCCTTTCCACTAAACTTGGAAATAAGACAAGGCTACTGGGTCTCACCACTTTTATTCAATATAGTCCTTGAGACCCTTGCCTGAGCAATCAAACAAGAGAAGGAAATCAAAGGGATAAGAATAGGAAGAGAGGCAGTCTCTTTTTTGCTGATGATATATATCTGGAAGGCACAAAAAACTCCACCAGAAAACAGTTTGAGCTTATAAATAGATTTAGCATAGTGGCAGGCTACAAGGTCAACATCCACAAATTAATAGCTTTCCTATACACTAACAAAAATAGGGCAGAAGAAGTAATCAGGAGATTAGTCCCATTCACAATTTTCTCAAAAAAAAAAAAAAACTTTGGAATTAATGTAACATGGGAAGTAAAAAACCTCTGCAATGAAAATTATTAAAAACTCAAGAAAAAAATTGAACAAGGCCTAAAAAGGTGGCAAAACATTTCATGTTCTTGGTTAGACAGAATAAATATAATTAAAATGGCCATTCTGCCAATAAGTACTATATAGATTCAAAGCAATCCCCATCAAGATACCAATGTCATTCTTTACAAATATAGAAAAAGCAATTCTCAATTCACTTGGAATAAGAAGAAACCCAGAATATTCAAAATATTACTGAGCAAGAAAGATGAAACAGGTGGATTCGCAATTCCAGACTTAAAATTATACTATCGAGCTATAGTAATAAAAACAGCATGGTAGTGGCATCAAAGTAGGCATGAAGACCAATGGAATAGAATAGAAGACTCTCAGGCAAACCTACAAATCTTTAATCATCTGATTTTGACAAAGGTGGTCAAAACTTAACAGGGAGGAATGATAGCCTGTTCAACAAATGGTGCAGAACAAACTGAACAGCAACTTGAAGAAAGTTGAAATTAGATCCTTATCTCTCACCTTGCACAAAAATCAAATCAGAATGGATCAAGGAACTAGGAATTAAAGCAACTACCATACAACTGCTACAAGAAAAACTTAGAAGCAACCCTCTAGCATAAGGGAGTAGACAATGGCTTCCTCAACAAGAATCCAAACATGAAGGAATTAAAGTCAACAATCAATAAGTAGGGGCTGGAGTGGTGGCTTAGCAGTTATGCACTTGCCCAGCATGTGTGAATACATGAGTTCAAACCCCAGCACTCAGGTACACAACTAAGCTTAAGAGCAACGAAGTCCATGTGAAAGGATAAATAAAAATATAAAAATTGTTTCTCTCTGACTCTCTCTCTCTCTCTCACTGTCCTTTCTTTAAAAAAGAAAAAGAAAAACAATAAATAAGTGGGGGCTGGAGCATTGGCTCAGTGATTACAGCACTGCGTTCACGCTCTTCCCTGTTTTGTGCGGTTTGCCAAAGTAGATTGTTTTGGGATAAAAAAAAAAGATTGAAGTGTCTCATAGATTTTTATAGCTTTATATGAAAATATGTACACAGTAGTATATCTGTGTATATAAATATACATATGTTTTAAAAGGTCTATTAGTTTAATGTATTGTCCCATTTATTTTAAATTTTATGGTTGCATCTCTGTGTGTGTGCATGTATGTGTGTGCACCAGTGTGTAGAAATAGAGGTGAAGAAAGCAATTTGCAAAATATTTTGGCATAAAAATTTTTAAGTGGTTTGTTTAATGTCATTCAGTATTTATCAATTTTGTGGGCATGTGTAAAATATGCCTATTATTTCCTCTAAAGGTAAAAGTATTAAAAATGAATATTATTGTATTTTTCCTTGCCCTCCACTTCTGAATTGCAGATATATAGTGTTGATATTTCAATATTTTAATCAAACATTTTAATTCATTAGTTTTTCTTTTTTATAATTATGCTTGACACCAGAATTGACCTAATTCTTTGTTTAATTACTTCCAGTACTTACCACCTGTCCTTTTCAATAATGATTCCTCCATTCTTGACACATTTAGAGATGTTAACGGGACTAAGGTAGAAATTACCTGCCCTGCACTTATGTAAGAATCAGTTCTTATAATAAAAATGAGAACTTTTCAATATGGAAAAAATTAAAAAAACTCTCCTATTGAGGTTAAGAAGAAAAATAATAGCAGAATCTGCTTCACAGCATGAGAGAAACAGGAGCAAGATAATACAAGAAGCAGACAGATGTGAGACATATACTTAACATTCAGAAGATAACAACTGGATTAAACAATGAAGGGGAAAATAAGAAATATGGAGGAAAAATGTTAATAATTAGAGTACCAGAAGAAGAAATGAAAACAACATGACAGAATGAATTATGGCAAAACTGTTCCTCTTCTTCCTAGGGCAAACATAAGACATGAATTTGCAAATATAAAGCACTCCAAAAGCATCAGAGAAACTTCCCTTATGTGAGTGTGAATCCAAGTACTTATGAAATACTTTGATTTACCCTTGACGGTCTTGCTCAGTGATGTGCTATTAAATAATACTGGATCTTCATTTCTGCTAATTTCAAAGGAAAAAGTTGTGATGAATTTTTTTTAATGTTGTGATGAAATTTTATCAATGAAATGTATCTGCATAAATAATAGCTATTCAATTAATATAAACTGAGTTTGTTGAGGTAATAAATTTCCTTACACTTATGAAACTAGAGAGCTGAGCTGAAAATGTTTGCTTATTAGTATGAAATAGTTACATGTAAGCATTTTTCCCCCTATGGTGTTGTGGAAATATCCTATCCCATAGTAAGCAAGCCTCTGAAGGCATTTCAAACCCATCTGTCAAATTCTTTTAAGAACTGAATTAAAACTACACTGAAGCTTACTTCTTTAGTCAGCTTTTAACTGCTGTGACTTAAGGACCTGACAAGAACAATTTTAGGAGGAAAAGTTTCATTTGAGGGCTTGTAGTTATAGAGGTCTCAGTTCACAATAGGCTATCTTCCAAGGTGAAGCAGAAACAGCATTTCAGGCAGGCAGAGCTCCAGTAAGCAGAAGACTCAAGGCATCACATGGTGAAGCAAAGTGGAGGGAAACTCCATGTCAGATATAGAATATATATCCCGAAGGCATATCCCCAAGGATGCAACTCCTCCAGCCCTACCTACCAGTCTACAGTTGCCATTTAATCCCTATAAGGGGATTAACTCTATAATTGGGTTAAGGCTTTTCTAACCCAATCATTTCACCTCATCCTTCTGGAATTGTCAAACATGAGCTTTTGGAGGACATCTCACATTCAAACTATAACATTCCTACCCTGGACCCAAAAAGCTCATCAGTCAGACAATGCAAAATTTATTAGTCCATTTTCAAGAATCCCGTAGTCTCAACAGTTTCAAGACTGCCCAAAAGTCCAAGTCCAAAGTCTTTTCTGAGACACTGAAATGGGACAAAGGAGATTCAAATATCTGAGAAGTATCCAGGAAAACAGATTTAATAAATGCTGCAGCATCGACAAGTGCCATAACGCTGCTCTCTTGGACTGTGTAGAGCAGAAACCTTATCAATTTTTACCTTCAGGAGGTTGTAATTGATTAAATACGGCAAATACAAAGATAAGGAGCACATACACCTTCAAGACAGCCTTGCTATCAATAGCGCTCCAGCCAAAGGTGAGAAAGGCAAAACTTAAAGAGTCTGCACACAGGCTCTCACTCTGTCAGAGCTTAGCCCTTAACAAGATGAAACCTAAAATGTGGGGTGGAGTATCTCAGAAGAAACCTTCTGTAAGGGAGGGAGGTATTTTTATTATATTCAGAGAGTTCCCCTCATTATATATTTTTGAGGATATCTTCTACCACAACTCAAGGCAAACTCTAAACATGAACCCCTATAAAAAACAAATCAGGTTACATATGTCCAATATATAATGGTACATATAAATTATTTCCAGTCAGGCAAATAGAGGCATACAAAGAATGGTGGGACAAAAATAAGTCCAAAATCCATCTGGGCAAACAAGTCTGGTGGTTCCATCTCTGGCATCTGGAGCATGTGGCATCATGTTGTTCTAAACAAAAGCCACCGTGGCCTTTGGGCTGCAGTCCACATGGTCTCTCTATTGGCTTGTCTGTGTTCAATTCCTATAGCTTTCCTCAACCAATGTTCTATGGTACTGGCATTTCTTAATCTCAGGGTATCCATTGCAGCTTCAGCTTCCTCTTCATATGTCCATACATTGCCCTCTCCAACCCCAGGATATTGCCTGGGTTCCCAGACCTTCCTCTGATATCTTGGTGGAAGTCTCATGACTCCCTAACTTCGGCATCCTCCAATCCTGCAGAACCAGCACCATGTGGGTGCTGCCAAGGTCAGCCACCATCTTTAGCAGTAGCCAAGCCTCCAGTGACCACAACTCTAGTGGCCTCTGTGTGTCTGAGCATGTAGAAAACCCTTCCCAGGATCCCCTGTGCAAACAGGGTGCCACACTTATCTCTTCTTAAAGGAAAATGTACTCCTTTGAGTTTGAGATGGGTAAAGTCTTGTCAATTTGTGAGATGCCCTCCAGCCATCTTTCCTATTGCCTCTAGGGGAGGACTTTACTTTTTTAATGGCAGTGATGTCTTTAACAACTGCAACTTCCTTGGCCCCAGTTTTACTCCCACTTTTCAGATCCAAGTTTTTCAAATCTTTCTCCTCTGCTTTCTGGTCCTGAATATCACCATAAACTTGGCTAAAAGCTGCCAGCAATACCCATGCCCCTGCCTGAATACTACACTGCCTCAAAAGTTCTTCCACCAGATTAAGAAGTCCATCACCTTTAAAAATAAGGTTCAGAGAAAAATCTTTCAGATGCGGACAACGTGTACACAACTTCTTAGCCAGAACATGACCAGAATAACCAATAGTGTCCTCCTTCTCTTCTGAAACCTCTTGAGCCCTGTCAACATAGCACAGTCTTATTTGCATTCTGGTCTTCTGAGAGCTCCCACCAGTATCACCCATTAGGCTTTGCTTACAACAATCAAAAACATTTCCAGCTTATACTGTCAAACATCTCAAAATTCCTCCCTCAAATTGCAAAAAGCTCCAAAAGCTTCTAAATCACATGGTCAGGTTTGTCATAACAACGACCTCACTTCTTGGATCCAATTTCTGTTTCAGTCAACTTTTCATTGTTGTGAGGAATGGACCTGACAAGAACAATTTTAGGAAGAGAAGATTATCTTAAGGCTCATGGTTTCAGAGGTCTTAGTCCATGAAGGCCAGCTCCATTCCTCAGAGCTCAAGGACATTGCAGGCATGGTTCCTGAGAGCTCAAGGAATCACATCAAAATGCAGAGCAGAGAGTGACGCTCCACGACAGAAACAGAATATATACCCCAAAGGCACACCCCCAGTGACCCAGCTCTCCAACCATACCCTAACCAGCCTACAGTTGCCAGTTAACTGATGCTATTAAGGCTTTTATATCCCAATTGTTTCATCTCAGCCTTCACAAATTGTAACACTGAGCTTTTGGGGGACACCTCACATTCAAACCATAACACTTGTATTCTATTGCACTTAAAACAAAAGTTTAAAAATAATGAATAAACACACCTTGAGATAAAGCAAAGTCAAAACCTGAAATGGCTGAGAAGATTGTAGAAACAATGAATGCCTAAAAAACCTGAAAACTATAGAAATGCCACTTCTCCATTCTTCTCTCTTAACATCATATGCAAGTAACTATTTAGGTCAACTAGACATGGCACACATTTCCATTTTTTTTTTTTTTTTACTTGACTGTGTCTTAGTCGAAGCTGTTGGGGTGAGTTCATTGGTGAGTGTATGTTGGGAACATGAGGTTCAGCTGGCTTGTAAGGGAATTGGTGGTAAACAACTCTAAGGGGTCCAGCTGGCTTGTAATTAGCAAATTGCCTGACCGCATGACTAAGCTGTTCGGCCACTCATTTGTTACAATTGGAGAAAGGTGTTTGCATTGTACCCTATTGGCTGTTGTAATGGATAAATAGAATAGCAGCTAGTCAGGTAAGGAAGTAGCCAAAGAAGAGAAAGCAGCCCAAGGAGAAAGCAGCCAGAGAAGAAGCAGCAGTAGCCAGAGAAAAGCAAGAAAGCAAGCAGCCGTGTCCTGAAGGGAGAAAGCAGAGAAGACGCATAGAACCGGAGAGATCAGCAGAGACGTCAGATCAGCAGCGGTAGAAGATGCAGGTCCCGTGTTCCAGCTGCCAGCGTTTGCCCCCTTGTTCCTGGCTCCCCAACCCTTCCTAACTCAGCCCCTGGGAGGATGGCCCAGTGTTCGGTCATTCTGCCCGTTCCTCGCTCTGGAGTGCAGTGGGGAGCTACTCCTTTCCCCATCCCTGCCCTAACTTGGCCCCTCGGAGGATGGCTCAGGCTTGCTGGGTCATTCTACCTGTTCCTCGCTCTGGAGTGCAGTGGAGAGTGACTCCTTTCACCATCCCTGCCCTAACTCGGCCCCTCGGAGGACGGCTCACTAGGTCGTTCTGCCCGCTTCTCGCACAGGAATGCTGCGGGGAGCGACTCCTCTTCCCCCGTCCTCAGCCCTGTCCTGCCGGCGCCCGATTCCCAGTGTCCTGCTGGCCCCCCGGGGAATGGCTAAGGTCCCCCGAGGCCGTTCCAGCCGCTCCCCACTCCAGAACCCAGGGCGGGGGGCGACAAGTGTACCTTTCTGTTGGAATAATAGTGTTCAATTATCACTCTGTTTGCCTTCACTTAGTGTCTTGGATTGAGAAAGTTATAGTATATAAAAAATCAGGAGTAAAATAAAGGTACGATTTTTCAACTGTTCTTGTGAGGAAAAAATTCTTAATTTTTTTGTTTTCTTCAATAAAATATAGTAAACTGATCTGTAATATTAACTATAAATAAATAAGCAAGCAGAGGAAATAGGAGAGTGGCAGTGTCTCAACAGTAACACAGGTTTGTTTGGAGAAACCTGTGGAGAGGGGCCACAGTAGAGTCTGGGACCCATCTTCTACTTACAGACTGAGGTAAATTTAGAGGACTAAGGTAAAAGAAGATTAGGGCCTTGTTCGGGAGTTGTCAGGGAAGGGCCCTTTCTTATGATGGACTCTTTAAGGATCTCTTTGCATGAAGGAGGAGATTGTAGTGGGTCTGGGGTTTAGGAAAGTTGGGTCTGCGGTTAGGTGAGTCTTCTTCTAAGACGGAGGCTAAGATTCAAAATGGTATTGCCTAGGTGAAGTTCTACCTAAAGGTAACTACTGCTTCTGATGAAATAATTTCTATGACACTAATTAATTCTTTATATTTCAAATATTCACATGGCAGTTTTCCTACTCCCTCTTGAAATGAACAAACTCCTGGTCAAATCCTTTCTTAGGTCACTTTGGGATAGAGCAGCATCTCCCAAGGTGCCTGCCTGGGTCCCCGTACATTGTTTTCAGCATATTCCCCAAGCAGAACACATAGTTTGTGATAGCATCTTTAGCTGATTTTCATCTTAAATGCATGATTTTTTTTCCACATAATTTGGAATATATAAATGAAGGTTCTGGATACATTTAAGCACCCAAGCAGAAGCTGCCATCTTCTCGTTTTTATATATTATATGAATGTTAAAAATATTTTCTGTTAGGCCCTTTTTAAAAAAATTCACTTCGCAAAAAAGTCAGGAATAGATTATTAAGGGAGAATCGGCACTGATGACTAATCAGAACCAGAAATCATGGAGTTTGGCTAGAAAGCAGGAAATAGATACAGGTGGATGCCAGAATATTTTAGATTAGAGCAATCAGCAGTTTCAGATGTAGGTTTCATGTACTACCAAAGATATGGGCAGCATAAATGACTTTAGAAATTGCCAGCTGTGAAAAGTTTAATTAGCATTGACACATTCTTGTTATAGCATCTGTGATATGTATATTTACAAAAAAAATAAACAGCTTTGGAACACAGAATTCTCTAGAGCTATCTGTGATTATGCTTCAAGCAGCAGGCAAGTAGAAATTTAAAGAAGTTTGTTTAATAATAATTGATAATATAACAAAATCTACTTAGAATCATAGATTATTCAATTTCTTAAAAATCAATTGATGGAAAAGAAACAGAAAATAATGAAAAATGTCACCAACTGGATAGGGCATGCATTTTTTATGTTAGAATAATCACCTCATTTATATATTTTTTAAATTAGTGTTAATTGCTTGAATAAATATTTACTGGGCAGCATTAACTTAAAGGTTTGGAGACCCATGAATGGTATTTATTACATTGCAAGCGCCAATGCTTTTGAAATGAAGCAATTTGAACGTACTCAAAATACTAAATTAAAAAAGATGGAGTAATATGTGCATGAAAGGGAATTGCTATCCTATCACAAGTAAAAACTTTTAACAACAACATCCAAAAATGAAAATAGACATTTTGTAGCTACATTTTTATAGCTCTTAAAATTTTTGATTTTTTAACCAGGGATTTAATTTAGAGAAGCTTAACCACTGACATATCCAGCCCTTTTTAATTTTTATTTTGAAACAAGGTCTCACTAAGTTGTTTAGGACCTCAATAAGTTCCTGAGGCTGGCTTTGAACTTGAAGTTCACCTGCCTCAGTCTCCCAAACCTCTGAGATATCAAGTGTGCACCACCACACCCAGCTCCTAAAATGTTTTAATTGCAATGATTGTATTAACATGGGTATGCATAATTCTGGCACAATATTTTTTCAGTTAGAAATAAGATGAATTCTACTAGGTTCTAGGTGTGAAAGCTTGAAGAGAATTGTAAAGTAACTATGACTTCTGCGTATGAGACATGGATTCAATGTCAGGAAAGGAATGTTGAGTAGGGGGAATAGTTCATTCTCACTCATAGATGGGGAAAAAGTTGTGTTGTCCATGGAATAAGGTAGAGACAGCAGCTAAGGTGATCAGTGAGGAACATCAGAGAATGCTGATTAAGTGTTGGAGAAGGTCAAGTCAACGCTGGTTCATGGAGATAGATAGGAGCAAGCATGAGGAAGAGGGACTAGTCAGAATCAATTTAGCTATAGCATTCATGTTAAATGGATGGTTCAGTTAAAAGTTGAAAAGAAGACTTTCATAAAGCAGCACCAATCTTTCTCTTTTAAAATGTCTTCTTTAACCTGGCCAATTGGCCTAAAGAGTGGAAGAAAACTTGATTTCATTCTGGTTTTGACATTGTGATTATTCAGATTGATAAAAGTGAGACTACATTTTTTCATCATTTTGCTATCCATGTTTTTTTTTTCAAAAACTTTGATTGTTAACTTCCATAAGGTTTCTAGAAAATAGAATTTAGTCATTAATTTCTTGCCAATAATATATGATTTTCATGCAATTTGTTGATATTAATGTCTATGTTTCTGTCTCTAGTTTGTAGTAATTGAACTCCAAGAAACTTATTAAATCTGCTTTTACAGACTTAATGAGTTTATGTAAGTCCCATATCACATCTTGGCTTATTTTGTTATTATCCACCCATTCAAATCTGGGAAGGCAACTACAGAAACTAAATAATTTTTTTTCTGAACATTCTTAAGCTCTTGATTTCAAAATCCCTACATCACAATAAATAGCCTTTCCAAAGCCAATTCCAGACTTTTGCTACTGTATATCCAGTGTCTAATAAAGAATCCGCCATGGGTAGGACCATATATTACCTCATTAATGATGTTAAAAACATTATTGCAGGGCATTAAGCCACTAAACTGAAGAAAGTAGTTAATAAAAACAAAGATGATTTATTTACAGAATTCCAAGATTCAGATACACATGATAATTGGAAATTTTTATTTAGTTGTTTTTACTTATTGAGTGCCTACTCTGAGTAACATACTATGTCAGCCATCTAGATAATTAAACATAATTTGCAATACATCAAGGAAGTCACAATGAAACACAAGAAGTGTGCAGACCTAAAAAACCATCAGATGCTATAAACCACATTTTGTTATAATAAAAAACAAATCATTTCCTCAAGGTTGTACATTGTGTTGTGTACTATACAAACATGCTCCTTTTACTATTTGTAAGATGCATGTATAATACGTAAAATACCCAAAAACTTACAGCTTAAGGACACAATCAGGCAGAAGGTAAAATCTGGGTACTTGTAAACCACATGTAAGGTATTAAAGCTCACTTGCTAGGTTAGGAAGGATAGACTAGTGACTGGCCTTCAGAATTTTAGCCTCTCAAGAAGAACCTATTCATTATGTTAAGGATGATTTGTATGTCAGATTGACAAACTGAGTAATACATGATTCATTATTCTTTCCCATTTTTCAGACGATAAAGACTAGAAACTTAAAGAGATTGTTATTACCCCATGGTCATAAAAGTAGGAGGTGTTTAACTGGAATTTGAATAATACACTGACTCTAAAGTCTATATTCTTAAAGTCTGTCATAGATGATACCATAAGTAAATAAACCTGCCTAGGATTACAGGGAAAAAGGAATCATTTTGTCTGACTGAGGAGATTGGAAACTGCAAAAAAGTGAGAATATATTTGGGCCTTAAAGGAAAGAATCACCCTTCAGCACACCCTTACATCTACGGGATAATCAATGGAAGATATGTGAGCACAGTCATTTTCCACAGATTTAATCATTCAAAGCGTTAGGTGAGTCATGAACTTCTTTATTTATGCCTCTGCCATGATGAAAAGAAATTCTCTTTAGTACTTAATCCAAATTAGCTATTTCTTAGATATCCCTTAACTCAGTTTCTCAATTTTTAAGAGGTAATTAATTTGATACTTGGATTTAAGTTCCTTTGGTGCATTAACCTTAATCTTTGCAAGATTTAGAAGTAGCTTCTAAGATGCACACGTTTCTAAAAAATATTAGCTATGAAACTGATCTTTTTATTAAGTAAAAATATATTCCAGAATGACAGAATAGGGGGGGAAATGGGCAGGAGCTGTTAGCCTGAGAGATGAACCTGATTCATCTTTGGCACAGCTCTCTGTGGAGATGTAGCCATTCCTAAAGCATGGCTGGTCCATGTTCCCAGCATTTGCCTCTGTCGGTACATTCATCAGACCTGAAAGCCTTCCAATCTGCATGCCCCAGACTGCTTAAAAGCCTTATAGCAATAATACTCTGGTAATGGAGATTCTTTTGTCTCTGAAAAGATGATTCAATTTGTTTCCTTTGCTTCTTTTTGAGCCTGTAATGCTCAGAACTGTGATATGAAGTCCTCTAGGGCACTAAACAAATCTCTAATGATATGAATGATAGTATGATGTATTATTAATGAGTGCTTCTATATTTGTACTAAATGCAGAAATGATGCTCTGTGTTCAGAAGAACTGAGAACTGGAATAGAAAGCCTTGTAAAGTGACTCATGTCTAATGACATTTCTCTTTAGATTAAAACATTTGCATGTTTTCTTGATAAAGCACTGCATGCTACCTGTACGTGGCTTGTGAATGGATTGTCCTTTGGGTTAGGTTGTCCTTTGGACAATGTTGTGTTTCTCTAGATACTTAATAATAATGTAAACCTTGGGATACTCTAGGGCTAGTCTATCAATAATCCATTTCATCATTGGGTTGCCTAGCCAGTTTAGGAGACCAGTTCTATTAGCAATTGAAGTTCCCTAGCAGTTGCCACCTTTGGTCCTTGAGCATTCCATCCAATATTATGTCACATATCACTGATGTACTGATATTAGAAAGAAAAAGTAGGGACTATCCATCCAATGTGTACTGAGATAGAATTTAATGTGTGTTTGGGCAATCAGTACTGAACTGTTTAAAAAAAAGTTATTACAAAATTTATCGCCAAAAAAAGTGAAGGGATAGCTTATGAGAATCAAAAGTGTGCTTGGTATATTTGCTAATGCAAAAAAATTATCTTATTGATTTTTATATGCCCAGATTCAGTCACAGTGCCTAGTATATAGATATCATTCAATAATTGCATGCTAAATTAAGCTGATAATGTTTGTGTGAATTTGTATATGCAAGAGAAGATGCCAGCAGAGTAAGAGAAATCAAGAGTCTAGGGAGAGAAAAAAAATTAATTTGGCAGGAAGAAAATATGAATTAAATATGCATGGGCAAGAAAGAATAAACAAGACACAGATAAGAAGATCATGAAGTAATGAGTGAATGGAATTAGAATCAGAATTGCTATGTATGTAGACATGCATGAATTTGCATCCTACTTACAATCACTTCACTCAGGATCTAAGGCAGGAATAAAGACAAAAAGTAGATATGAGAGCATTAATCAGAATAAAACCATAAAGGTCATAAGATTTTAAAGTGACTAACCTTAAATATGTGCAAATATATCTTCTGAATAGTCACACATGGATTTTCCATTATACCTTCTAATTAATAATCTCAAAATGTAAGTTAGCTTCTGAATAGTCACACATGGATTTTCCATTATACCTTCTAATCAATAATCTCAAAATGTAAGTTAGCTTCCCTGCTTTTAAACTGACTCAACAGAATTACCCTTTTTTCTTTTTTCCAGTCAGTGTAAGCTAAGAAAAGAGCAGTATAATTGCATTTGATTTCTATAATAGCCATCTGAGTAGGGAATCACTATGCCATTTCACAGACGAGGCAGTTGGTTTGCAAGTTTTAGGATGTTCAGCTTCACTCTTGCTTCCACTGGCCCACAAGCCAATGGCATTAACTGCTATATTAAGCATTGCTTCTCGGATGTGGTCCCAAACCATTTATTTATACCTGTATCTTAGTACACATGTAGGCTTGCTTGGATTCTGAATTCTTTTTAGAATTTTTTGTCCAGCTCTTTTTGCAATCTTCTTGAGAGTAAAAAAAAAAAAAATGGGAAGGGACTTTGCCCTAATTTTCTTTGAAACTTGTTAGCCTTTGGCAAGATGATTTGCATATGTTAGGTGCTTATAATTATTAGTAAATCAACAAGATATACATATTTTTAAAAGCATCATAGGAAACTTTATATGACAACAGCTTTAAAGAGCCTACTTTGTCTAAATTGACCAGATTCAATTAAAAATTAAAAAATAAAATTAAGTATCATTCTGTGGTCAGCTGGCTGTATTGCTTTTGGCCATAATAGCAGAATGGAATGGTGGAGGAAAGCTCCAGAGTTCTTGGCAGGTGGAGAACAGAGAGAGGAAGAGAAATGGACCAGGGACAAGAAATATCTTTCCAGCGACCTACTTTCTTCAACCACATCCCAGTTTCTGCAGTTTTCACTGCCTCCCAGTAATACACTCAGCTTTTGATATATTAATAAACTGAAGTTGGGAGCCTTCATGACCCAATTGTACACAGGTGAACACTGCTACAATGGAGACCAAGTCTTCAGGAGACACTTCATTTCCAAAGAAGAGCATCAACAATGTCAAATGGATAAAATGGAAAGCACTTGTCATCTATTGAACACAGAGTTCTGGGACATACAAAACCCCTTTAATATTAGCAGCCATGTTTTTATTTGCTTTAAGTATCATATTTCTAAATTCTATAAATAAACTGTTTCACAAGTAAATATGGTTTAGAAGTCCTACTATTGAACTTTAATTCACAATTCCTGAAGAGATTCTGACCTTATTGAATTACTTTGGATTGTCTCATAAGCAACAATATATTTATATTTTTCTCTATCTCAAGGTTAAAAGAAGTCCTCCGACGTCCTTTCCTTAGCCTCAGAAATTAATCATGACAATTTCAGACACCTATCATCTTAAGGCTTTAAGAGTGTGTGTGTGTGTGTGTGTGTGTGTGTGTGTGTGTGTGTGTATGTGTTGTATTTAAAGGCGATGA
>PVKS010038986.1:0-17571 GCA_004027875.1 Aplodontia rufa | reverse complement strand
TTATGAAATGAAGCCTACTTGTTAAGAAATGCATTTTCAACGAGTTGCCCCACATGTCGAGAACTTTCAGGAACTGCAAAACCTTATTGTTTAGTTTTGGAAGGACCCTGAGAAATTACCTGGTTGAAGTATCTGCATTAGCGTGCATGAGAATTTGCATTTGTAGGGAATTGTGAGCGTGCTTTCTTTAACCAGTCTCGTAGCTAGAAAGTCATGTGTATGGAAACTGAGGAGCCCTACTGATAAATTGCTTTTCCAAAGTAGATTTTCTTAGCAAAAGATAATATTCATAAAATTGTAAGATTGGGTTCATGTGCTTTCCCATGGCATCAATATTAGTCATTGGAGTAAAAAGGAAATTTCTTAACTTGTATTTTAGGATAAAGAAGGTGGTTTTATGGTAAGGGACTCCAGTCAACCAGGCCTGTACACAGTCTCCCTTTATACAAAGTTTGGAGGGTAAGTAATTCTGCTTCATTTTATTTATTTATTTGTTTTTAATTTAGAGTTTTATAGGAATTCCTCTATTGTTTGTATATATTCCTAATTTCTAATGAAGATGCTACATTTCAACATTAAAAACGCAAACTTGAACTTTATTTCTAAAGTCTATTTTTTTGAATTCATATGTCCAGTAATTTGCCCCATAGTTTTCTATATTTGTTGAGTGTGGCTATAGAAACCTTAGTAATATTTAAAAATAGTTATTGTGTACCGAGCTAAGCACAAGGATGCCTCGGGGAGCAAAGTAGGCACAGACCCCACCTCTAGTAGATAAGTGGGGGCTGCAGACAGACAGACAGGTGGGGATGGTGGTGCAGGAAAGCACTATGCAGGAGGGTGATGTGGTGGGGGTGTGGTTGGGGTTATATAGCCAAGACACATCTGATTTATTCACGAAGCTTGTCCTCAATGACGTTCAAGCTGAGACCTCATAGGTAATGCAGGGAAACGCTGGAGGGAAGGAAGGGAAAGTGTTTCTGACTCAAGGAACTGGCCAGACCCAGGGATGAGAGAGGATATGGTAAGTTCAAGGAACTGAAAAAGTGTATGTAGCTGGATTGTAGGGAGGGACAGAATGAGGGAGGAAGAGAAACCCAAGACGTAGAAGCGGAAGCCAGGTCATGTCAGTGTCAAGGACTTGGGGCTTTATTCTGTCTTGAAAACATTTTTTTTTTAAGAGAGAGGGACAGTGAGAGAGAGAGAGAGAGAGAGAGAATCAATTTTATTTAGTTTTTCACATGGCTTTTGTTGCTCCAAGACTTCGTTGTGTACATGGTGCTGGGGTTTGAACTTGCATACTTGTGTATGCCAGGCAGGCGCTGTAACCACCAAGCCACCCCTCTAGTCCCCTCTTGAAAACACTTTGATCAAGAGATGACAAGAGAAGGTCTGCATTGTAGAAAGACATTTAAAGTGGAGTGTGTACATTTTTAAGCCCAATAAATTCACTTTTAGAAGTGCAAGTGCTCTGAATCCCAGTGACTTGGGAGGCTGAGGCAGGAGGATCACAAGTTTAAGGCCTGTCTCAGAATAAAAATTTTTTTAAAAGGCTGAGGATGTAGCTTAGGCATACAGTGCCCCTGGGTTTGATCCCCCCATACCACAAAAGAAAGTGCAAATGCTCTGGACTTTTGCAAATTTACACCAAAAGCAGGGACAAAAAGTGGTAGTCGCTAATGACTATTTTGAGACTTTCAACTGTTGTTGAATGGAGCTGGGGAATGTTATTTTTCTCATTCTCATGAAAGGGATTAGGTGTGTTATCAGTGATTGCTTGTAAAACTTCTACCTGTTAATATGAAAAGCAAAAGTAAGAACAACAAGGAGAAAAATATAAACTTAGCACCAGAAATAGATGGAACCATACAGAGGGAGCCTCTGCTTACCCTAGAGAAAGCATCTAAGAGTGAAATTACATTATCCCAGCTCCGTTATAACACATTTCAATTTTTGTCATAGGGAAGGTTCTTCAGGTTTCAGGCATTATCACATAAAGGAAACAACCACATCTCCAAAGAAGTATTACCTAGCGGAAAAGCATGCTTTTAGTTCAATTCCTGAGATTATTGAATATCATAAGCACAACGCGGCAGGTAAGTGAGCTGTTAACACTTGTTTCAAAGACTATTGTTGAAAAGGAGCAGACATTGTGATGAATCAAACTGTGAGCAGTTTTATTTTGTAGTTCCTTGTAGAATGTGATGGATTTAAAACTGGTGCATGGGGGCTGGAGCAGTGGCTCAGCGGTTACGGCGCTTGCCCAGCATGTGCAAATACGCAAGTTCAAACCCCAGCACCCATGTACACAACTAAGTGTCAGAGCAACGAAAGCCACATGAAAAACTAAATAAAAATTGTTTCTCTCTTTCTCACTGTCCCTCTCTCTTAAAAATAAAATAAAATAAAACTAGTGCATGTTAAAGAAATGATATAACTGTAGAAAGATAAAAAACACCAAATTTTATTAGAGCTCTGTTTTGACATTAGGATGTGAGTTATTATTTTTTTTAAGAGAGAAGGACAGTGAGAGAGAGAGAGAGAGAAAGATAAAGAGACAAAGAGAATCAATTTTTATTGAGTTTTTCACATGGGGCTGTTGCTCTGACACTTAGTTGTATACGTGGGTGCTGGGGTTTAAACCTGTGTACTTGCGTATTCCAGGGAAGTGCCGTTACGGCCGAGCCACCGCTCTAGCCAGGATATGAGTTATCTTAATGATATACGGTATTCACATATCTGTGCTTTGTATCCTTAGTACTAAACTAAAATTCAAGATATATCTGTTTTGGGCTGGGGCAGTGGCTAAGTGGTTGGAGCGTTTGCCTGGCATGTGCGAGGACCCAGGTTTGAACCCCAGCACCACGTACACAATTAAGTGTTGGAGAAACAAACAAAAACAGATGAAAAAATAAATACAATTGATTCTCTCTCACCTTCTCTCTCTCTTAAAAGAAAAAGTATGTCTATTTTAAGTCAAGTGTGGTTGTGTGTGCTTGTAGTTCCAGCTACTTGGGAGATCCTTTGAGCCCAGGGCAGCCTGGGCAACATGGTGAAACCCCATCTCAGAGAAAGATGTTGTAGTTACCATAGGAGCTGCCAGATGGCCCAGGATTTCATCCTCTGCTATAGGCTTCCAAAGAGCAGATTACAGATGCTCCTTTCCTTACGATGGGCTTATGTTTGATAAACACATAGTAAGTGGAGAATATCCTAAGTCAAATGTGATCGAATCCACCTCACCTACAAACACATAGCTTAGTAACACAGCACACTATGGAGTGTCAGCTGTTGACCCCTGTGATCGCATGACTGAGTGGAAGCTGCGACTCACAAGAGTATCCTCTTGTATATCGTTGGCCCAGGAGAAGATCAAAATTCAGCATTCATTAGATATGGAAAGGGTTCAAACTCAAAAATTAAAGAATGGCTTCTATGAATGGATATTGTTTTGCACCATTGTAAGGTTTGAAAAATTGTAAGTCAAACCATCCTAAGTTGCAGACTGTTTGTAATCATGTCCAACAAGGTCTCCATCTTCCCAAATCTCTGTTACACTTAGCACCAGAATGCTAACAAAACAAACACCAAAAAGAAGAATGGAAACCACGTTTACGCCATTGAGGTTTCATAGGATTGACCCAGCATGATTTCTAGCCCTTGACTTTGAAGATGTAACTATACAGGGAATAGATAGGTACCTCACTGAACTCATGGAAAATTAACTTCTGTAGTTTTATCAAAGGCCCTTTGCAAAGTCTGTTGTTTTTTGTGAGTCCATTTACTTTTTTCAGAAAATTGTAAGAGCAGTTACTGAGATATCATTTACATACCACAAAAGTCATCCATTTAAAGTATTCAATTCAGTGGTGTTTAAAATATTTACAGAGCTGTGCTGTTGCCATAATTTAATTTTAAGAACATTGTCATCATCCCCAAAGGAAATCACCCACTACCCCACCTTCACCAGCCCAGCCGCAGACAACCACTAACCTACTTTCTGTGTTTGTAAATTTGCTGATTCTGAACATTGAATATAAATGGAATCATACAATGTGTCTGTTGTGACTGGTTTCTTGGATTTCGTATAATGTTTTTGATACTTATACATGTTGTACCATGTATAAGTATTCCATTCCCTTTTTTATTGAAATAATCAGATAATATAAAAATGTACAAGGCTAAACACTTAGGAACTGCACAACTTCTGCCAATGCTTGAGTCCCCATGCAGACCCCAGCCCAATATTTGTGGAATAGATAGATTCTCAGACCAACGTAAAAGTCTACATTTATATCTTCAGTAAAATAGCACTTCCAACTTCAGTGTAATAATGGTAATTGGTGAGACAGAGGATCTACCCTTCTAATTCCATTTCTGGGGAGTTATCTTAACAACACACCTGTTGTGACAGGAAGTCATCATCTTCCATTTACTTATGGAAACCAACACAGCCTGGGTATGCACAAACTGAAGTCATGAGGCTAGGGGGGAAATTGCTGAAGATATCACTAGGGGTTCTGGACAACATAAATCCCTGATAATGTTTGCTACCTTGATGGATTCGCTGCTCATGTCCTTGGAAATTGGCTTATGTGTTCTGCTTAGGTCTGACATGTTGCAGAATAAAGATCCTGGGGAACACAGAATTTCTAAATTCAGGCAGCCTGCTAGAAAATGTATCCATTCTTTTTTATTGATAAATAATAATCCATTGTATGGATTTTATTTATTTATCCTATTGTTCATCCATTGATGGACATTTGGTTTATTTGTAGATTTCTCATAAATAGTACTGATATGAACAGTTATGTACAAGTATCTGCATAGAAATATGTTCTTACTTCTCTTGGGTATCTATCTGGAGTAGATTTGTTGGGTCAAATAGCAATTCTGTAACATTTGAGGAACTAATTCCTGTCAGTTTATTCCCAAAGATTTTTTTTTTGTTCTTTTCTTTTTTTGGTGTTAACATTCCTCTATTTTTTCTTTTATGTTCTTGTATAAGTTTTATTTTTCATCACTATCTCATTTTATTCAAGAAATGTATTTAGTGCTGACTGCATGCTAGAAGTCAAGGCAAGTTTTGGGGAGAGTGCTATGAACCATAGTCACTGGTCATCATTCTTCCACATCTTAACCCTTAGGAGAAGACAGATGTACATACCAATTTTAAATTATTGTGAGATGTGCTGTAGTAGAGCAAATACGGAGTGTTCTTACTATTGATAGAAAAGGTACCTCCCATTTCTTACTTAGTTTAAAAGATTTAACTTATCTTCCTGATTTCCAGTGGTCCGTATCCCCAGTGGTTAATATTTTAAGTCCAATTTTTATGCTGATTGCTAACATTGAGTTATGTCAGGGGAATAACTTTAATTTTTAGCAGATCAATATAATTTTCATAGTTCAGCTTTCATATTTTAAAAGAACACAAAATAATAACAGAAACCTTTTAATATCCTTTAAATGTTTGTGAGGAAGCTAGCATGGTGTCTGATAAACATTGTAGTATTTAAAAGGAAATGTTTGTTGAATGAATGAAAGCATACGGCGTAGAACTAAATGTTTACACAGAGAGTGAGCAGCAAATTCACAAATGAATGAATTGTACATTTCTAGTTTAGCATTTGGCCATGTGGAATGATTAAGAGTGAGTTCACCTGCAATTCTTTCTTTGATTTCTAGGGCTTGTCACAAGGCTGCGGTACCCAGTTAGTACAAAGGGGAAGAATGCACCTACCACTGCGGGATTCAGCTATGGTAACCCTCATTTTGTCATTGTATCAGTTAATTTTCTTTGAAAAGAATCCATGATCACAAGAAAAATTTAGATGTGTAGAATTCTATAGTGGAACAACTCCTCTTATCAATTTTTAGTCTGGGTCTTTGGATAATTACAGCTATAGTAACTTTAGGTTTCTTATTTTCATCATTATTAGAAATTCAATAGAAAGTTTTGTTGGTGAAAAATAAACACTATCATGTCATACCTAACATAAATCATAGCCCTTCCTGGTTCTCACTGAGTGTTGGTTCCTCTCAAGAATGTAAGGATAGTGTCTGGAGCGGTGGCTCAGTGGTTACAGCACTTGCCCAGCATGCGCGAGTACACAGTTTCAAACCCCAGCACCGGTGTACACAATAAGTGTCAGAGCAATGAAAGCCATGTGAAAAACTAAATAAAAATTGATTCTCACTGTCCTTCTCTTAAAAAAAAAAAAGAATGTAAGGATAGAGGTAATGGAGAAGTCTTCCAATGTGATTGTTTTTTGTTGTTTCTGGCAAAAACCTTTTATTTTTGCTACCAGGAATTGAACCCAGGGGGGCTTAACCATTGAGCCATAGCCTCAGCTCTTTTTCAAAATATCTTTTTTTTTTTTTTTTTTTTAAAGAGAGAAGGACAGTGAGAGAGACAGAAACAACTTTATTGAGTTTTTCACATGGCCTTAGTTGCCCCAATACTTAGTTGTGTATGTGGCGCTGGGGTTCGAACCTGGGTCCTCGTGCTTGCCAGGCAAGCGCCAAAGCCGCTGAGCCACCGCTCCAGCCCCTTCAAAATATCTTAAGTTGCTTAGGGCCTCACTAAGTTGCTGAGGCTGGCTTTGAACTTGTGATCCTCCTGGCTCAGCCTCCCAAACCACTGGGATTACATTCGTGCACCACTGCCCCTGACCGGCAAAAGCCTTTTAAATAGCAGATTTAATTCTTTCTAATTTGATGGAATAAAAATCAAAAAAGAAAGAAAGGAAAAAAAAAACCAATCCAGGGAGATGAGTGGTAAATGAGGAAGAATTTATCATCAAAAAATTACCTTAACTTTCAGCTATGTTATTTTCCTGTTATGCAGCAACTTCTTGCTTCTTCAGTTCACTTTGTTGTATAGTGACAGCAGAATGGGCACATTGTCCCTGGAGGGTGGAAGAGCCACTCTGGGCGGTCCACATGCAGGTTGCCATTAGTCTAGCATTTTGAAGCAGACCTTGGTTAGAATTTCTTACCCCCCACTGGTTCATGCTGGTTTTTTTTTTTTTAATTATTAAATGCTGTCACTCTTCACTTCTGTCTTACAGAGAAGTGGGAGATTAACCCCTCAGAGCTGACCTTTATGAGGGAGCTGGGGAGTGGACTGTTTGGAGTGGTGAGGCTTGGCAAGTGGAGAGCGCAGTACAAAGTCGCCATCAAAGCCATTAGGGAAGGTGCCATGTGTGAGGAGGACTTTATAGAAGAAGCTAAAGTCATGATGTAAGTTACTGTCTCCTTCCAGGGCTCCTGTTGGTATCAGAAAGTGGCTCTTCCCTGGTTCATATACCTGCTGGTTTCTCCTCCTGTAGTAACTCTTGTATATGTGTGTCTTCACTCCCAGGAAACTGACACACCCCAAGTTGGTACAGCTTTACGGTGTATGTACCCAGCAGAAACCAATCTACATCGTTACTGAATTCATGGAACGGGGCTGCCTTCTGAATTTCCTCCGACAGAGACAAGGCCATTTCAGTAGAGACGTGCTGCTGAGCATGTGTCAGGATGTGTGTGAAGGCATGGAGTACCTGGAGAGAAACAGCTTCATCCACAGAGACCTGGTAACCGTGTCCCCTTTGTAACCGTGGGTCCGCCAGTGAGCAACTTTCGTTCTTAGCACAGTTTCACCATTATTTTGATCTTGATAGATTTCATGTGCCTCATAATTTTAAAGGGAAGATCTTTATGAAATCTAATTAATGATTTATGGAGTTGATATCTCTAGGTAAGTTTCTGTGCTCTAACTATTGGATTTCTGGAGGAGTTCCAGAAACAGCAAGTCATAGCAGATTTATTATCATCACTGTTTTGGAGATAAGTTAGCTTCAGGGAAGTGAAAGACCTTGCCTAATGTGGTAAATAGTGAAGTTAAGATTGGCCTTGACCTTCTGGCTAAATCCTAAGTTCTTTTCCACCTCACACACTGCAAACAGAAACTATTAGAGAAATCCCTTAGTTCACTTCCTGTATTTCGAATGTTAACCTCTGATAAGACCAGAAAAGGAAACCAATTACTGGTTCTAAATTACTGTGATGGAGATACTTCTTCACTTTTCCTTTCTTCCTCTGCCTTCTCTTTTTCATTCATCCTTTTTCCCCTTCATTTTTCTTTTCCTCCTGTTTTCACAAATGTGTCTGTTTTCAACCTATCAGTTACACTGTCAGTTTACCTTGACTCTTTCACCAAAATAAAAATGATTTGCATGTAGGACTTCCCCCTACATTTTAGTTTTAGCTTTCTCATGATGAAGCGTGGACACGTTTCTTCTACAGTCATCTTAAAGAAACCTTGTCCTTAAAAGTACTTCACAAATAAATCTCATTTCATCATCGTAACTACCCCAGGAAGTAGGAGTGTTACCCGTTTTACAGATGGGGGAATGAAGGTGCAAATACATCAATAGTTGAATATACACTCTGGAGGCATGTTTGCAACTGGGGTCTTCACTGGAGTCCACACTCACTGCTATGCTAGATTTAAAGCATAATAGAGAACTGAGGATTTAGAGAGGGAAGATTTGATTTTCTAGGTGTGTTTTGGGATAGTTAACTAATCTCTCTGAACCCTGGACCCTGTTTCCAAACCAGTAAGTTATGGGTTGTTATTTTTTTCCCCAAAAGACTGTTTTAAAGGACAGAGTACGTAGTTGACACAAAGGGCTTATAGAGTAGATGTGATATATAACGTTAGTGTTGGTTATTATGCTCAGTGATGAGACTATTTCTTGGTCATATGCAAATAGCACATCGCTCTTTTTTTGTATTTACAAAACTGATACAATGGAAATATCTTATGAATGTATCAGACTGTACCTGTCTGCAGACCTTATCTTGGGGAAAGCAATTTTTGATGTTTTTGTGCCTATGATGCTGATATTATTCTGGTAGGTCTGTGTCACTCCTAAGAGAAGATCCTGATGCTCCCGTGTGCTGGGTAAAGATCCCTGTTGACCTTGAGTGAGGGTGTTGTGGACATCCTCTTGGGAAAGTGGAGGCAATTCAAGGATGGCATGTTGAGTCAGAAGGGGCTATTAAAGGGGCTGGAGCGGTGGCTCAGTGGTTACTGCACTTGCCCGGCATTCTCAAGTACACGGGTTCAAACCCCAGCAACCCACGTACACAACTAAGTGTCAGAGCAACGAAAGCCATGTGAAAAACTCAATAAAAATTGATTCTGTCTCTCTCTCACTGTCCTTCTCTCTTAAAAAAATTTTAAAAAAGAAGGGGCTATTAAAATGTCTCCAGGAGGAGAGAATCTTTCATAAGTGGATCTGCCACACATAGAAAATAAGATTCTGAATAGTAAGGGGAAAAACTCTGGTTTGGCCTATGGGTTACGGAATAAAAAAAAGGTTGTGTTTTCCTTCTGAGAAATACCACGTCTTTCTACCAAACTTTTCTTGAACCTTGTCTCCTTAAAGAATGGACAAGAAAATATGCATTAAATAATTCACATTCGTATTTGACCAATTGAGTATATGGTGTTTTAATGCACTGAGAACCTCATAAATGACAGCAAACTGTGTTTACACATGGCTGTTCTTTTGACTGGGGTTGAGGTGATTGGTCACCTGTCACTTTGATGGTTGTGTGTTATTAAGTTCAAGTAGTGAGGACCTGGAGTAAGAACCTCAGGAGATGTTGTCACTATCAGTAAGAAAATCACACAGTTTAATAAGAATAAGACTATAAGGGAGAAAAGAAGTTTAACCTACAAGTCTGTCGGTCCTTATTTAAGTGTGACCACTGGTAAAGACAATGTCATAATGCCTTATTGCAAATATGTTTTTTTTACCTGTTTACTGATTGTTTCAGATATACATTGGAGACACTTCTGCAAATATATACAGGGTTGTACTAAATTTAATTTAGCTGAACTTTAATTTTTCTGCTTTATTCGTGAAGCTTTAAAAAAAACTGATATACCATCATAATGTTTTCCAGGCTGCCAGAAACTGTCTAGTGAATGATGTGGGGGTTGTGAAAGTGTCTGATTTTGGAATGGCCAGGTATGGATAAGTATATGTGCTTTTAAATGATGTTCACCTTATATTGCAGAATTAATATGTGGAGGGGTAATTTGCATTGATGAGGCAGCAAGAAATGTATTGGTTACTCTACATTGTGGTGTTAATAATTCTCTCCACAAGGTGGTAGTATAGCCCGTTAAATATACAGTTTTTCTCTTCGCCCCATGTGGATTTGATTTCTGGAGTTGTTTTCACAGAAATGTGTTTGGTGGTCAAGGGCTTAGCATCTCCCAGATCTGTAGTGTTTTCATTAATATTCGTAATTCTAATAAAGTATATCAAAGATTTATTGAAAGTTTATTATTTATCTTTCCTTCCCTCCATTTTTTTTTTTTTTAAAGAAAGAGGGGACAGTATGAGAGAGAGAGAGAAGCAATTTTTATTTAGTTTTTCATGTGACTTTCATTCCTCAAACCCTTTGTTATGTACATGGTGCTGGGGTGCAGACTCACCTACTCACGCATGCTGGGCAAGCTCGGTAACCACTGAGCCACCGCTCCAACCCCTCCTCCCTCTAATTTTTGATCCATTCATAAAAACTAGGTGCTGGCTATGTACATGCCAGGCACAACTGTAGGAACTAATTCAGATTTTAAGTCACCCGAGTCCCTTCCCACATTCAGCTTTTGTTCTGGAGGAAGGGAAATGCAAGACCTGAGAATAAATGGATGTGGTAGAGCAGGGTCAGCAAATGATGGTTTGTTAGTCTGACCTACACCTCTTTTTGTGTGACCTGTGAGCCAACAGTGGGTTTTTTATTTTTAAATGGCTGGGAATACTTCAGACTATTAGGACACCTGAAAATGTTCTGAAATTCCTAAGTCAGTGTCCTCAAAAATAGTGCTATGAGGCCGAGCCTTGCTTCTTGTGGCTGTGTCATCTGTGGCTGCTCTCAGGCTACAGAGGCACAGCTGAGTTGTCACAGGGGACTGTGTGTCCTGTGAAATGCAAAGTATTTTGGATAATCAAATAACTGGCCCTCTTCAGAAAAAGTTTTTGGGCCCCTGGAGAGACAGGTTGGGGTGGGGCAGGGGTGAGGAAGCTACTTTAGATCTGCTGGCCAGGAGGGCCTCTCTGAGATGGGGATGTTGAGTGGAGTTCAGAAGGCAGGAGGTAGCCAGTTAAGTGAAAATCTGGGAATAAAATATTCCAGGTGGAAGGAACAAGTGCAAAAGCTTGAAGTCTGGGATGAGTTTGGTCTGCTTGGGGACCCAGAAGAGGGCCAAGGACGCTGGCCCACGGGCAGTGCTAGGAACATTTAAAATGGCAGGCGAGGCCAGGTTATAGGGTCAAGTTCAGCTCCTAAGGAGATTCAGGCCCTGAGAGGTTAGAAAGCCATTTGTATTGGCTTTTGAGTTTCAGAGTATTAATTATCCAGCGCTGTATTTGCTTTGTATAAAAGTGTTACTCTCTGGCAGGTGTCCTCCGCTTTCATATGTTTGCTTTTCAGAAAATCTGTGCTGGTATGTCAACCACTGCAAAACAGTCTTTATGCACTAAATTCAGACTCCCTTGACTGATGGTTTGATCTGGCCCGTGGTGGCATTGTCTCCAGCTGTGGTCTTTGTATGGTTGCACAAAGGAAGTTTGCGCTTTTATTTGAATGTTTTCTCATGACAGCTTTTAGAAATTCACTTTGTATGTACATGTAATCTATAAATGCATTCTTCTTGTAAATATGCGCTGAACACTTTACAGCGAGGGCTGAAGTTCTCACATCTACCACTTCTAGTCAAGGATTACCCCCCAGAAGTAGCCACTGTTACCAGTGTCTGTACGTTCTTCCGGAAGGACATAATTATGTTCACATCACATAAAAAAAAATGTGGTATTGTTTTGAGTATGTGTGCATGTGGGGATGTCATGGTATATAAACATACACACCAACATTTACATACCTCATTTCTCCTCTCTCTCTCTTTTTTTTTAATTTTATTTTTTTTGGCATTTACTTTTTTCCTATGCTGCAGTTTTAAATTGTGCTCTATGGAATTGTGGGGGCTTAAAATGCATGTGTCTCTAGACACTTTTTACCACTTCCTTTAGCGCAGCTCTGCTTTAGATCTTTCACATATGGGGCCCTTGAGTAAAATTTTGTTAAAAGAACAAAATTGCTTACAAAAGAAGTTTTCAAATTGTTTTATTGTATCCTACCTCTGTTGCCTAATAAAAAAGAAAGATGAACCGAAAAATGGAAGTGCAGGTACTGATGTTGTGCTGTATCCCTCTCATGCTCTTAAAGTACGCTGAGGAAGATGGAAATCACCAGGTGTGGTCACCGAGGTGAACCTTTAGCTTCAACCGGATGCTTAGAGGACTTGAGTCAACGGTGGTTTTTTTTATCCTAAGGGGGTAAAAATGAAAGCACACGTAGCAGATGTAGGTCGTGTTTCAGAGGTGTAAGCCCACCATATGTGTCTTGGCCTAGGTATGTTCTAGATGATCAGTACACAAGTTCTTCTGGTGCTAAATTCCCTGTGAAGTGGTGTCCACCTGAAGTGTTTAATTACAGCCGCTTCAGCAGCAAGTCAGACGTCTGGTCATTTGGTAAGATCCCTCCCTGCTCCACATTTCTCCTGCTCTGTGGAACAAATGGACACGTCATGTAGTAACTCTGATCCTTTCCCAGGTGTTTTGATGTGGGAAATATTCACTGAAGGCAGAATGCCCTTTGAAAAGAACACCAATTACGAAGTGGTGACCATGGTGACTCGGGGCCACCGACTCTACCGACCGAAGTTGGCGTCCATATATGTGTATGAGGTGATGCTGAGATGTTGGCAGGAGGTATAGTTATTAAGTTGTGTCCTCTTACTGAATCCTCTGAAATATTTAGGGATCGGGCTTAGTAGGTGGATTATGTTACGACCAAGTGAGGTAGTGCACGTTTTATAGTGATTTCAAGGTGAAGGTAAAACGCCAGCCCTCTCTGTTCAGAGGAGGAATGTGAAGTGGAAATGCTAATAATTAACTTTATAAACTCAGACTGCTGCTCACTCCCAAGTGAGAATCCTATCACAGTTGCCTGACCCAGCGACAGGAGAATAAGCTTGGAGAGGTTGCTCCCTTGCTTTCAGTGGCTTGCTGTTGGGGTTCAAGTATTACTTTTCTACCAAGGAGGGTTTCTTCCTCTAAACCTCAACTTCCCCAGGTCTTTTTATTTAGTCTCTGGAAGAACTGAAATGTCACCTCAGAGAAGAGATTAGATGTCAAAATGGCTTTTTTTTTTAATATCAGGAATTGAACCCAAGGGTGCTTAGTCACTGAGCCACATCCCTAGCCACACCCCCTCCTTTTTTTTTTTTTTTTTTTTTTTGAGACAGATTGATCCTAAGTTTCTTAGGATCTTGCTCAGTTGCTGAGGCTGGCTTTGAACTTGAGATCCTCCTGTCTTAACCTCCCCAGCTGCTGGGATACAGGCATGGGCCACCATGCCTGGCCCAAAATGGCTTTTGAAAGACAATAACAGTAGCTCATGTGCCTTGTGTACTAGGCACTGTACTAAGTGCTTCAGATTTAGTTCCCAAAATCACCCTTTGAGGTGGGAATACTTCTACTGTGACCACTTTATAGATGAGAAGATTAAGGCTCGGGATCTTGATGCTTGTTCAAAGCCAGTTATCTACAGAGCAGCAAAGGCCCATCTGACTCCAGAGCCCAGGCTCTCAATCACTGACTGTTACCTTCCAAAAGCCCTGATTGGGACGGGTAGAGACCTGCTGGGCAGGAAGTGGTACTGGGGGAAAGATAACAGCACGAACAAAGGTAAGAAGGTGGTTATAAACATGGTATGTGTACACGGGTGTGGAAATGAGTCTGATTTAGCAGAGAGCCATGTGAAGCTAATTGTGAGAAATGAAACTGGGTAGTGTGGACAGGGTATGGGTGGGTTATAGAGGGCTCTGAAATTAGCAGGACTTGATTTTTAGATACTGAGGAGCTCTAGTAGGTCCTTGAATGGGGACATGAAAGCAGTTCTTTAGAAAGGTTAGTCTAGCAGGGTTAATGAGGATAGAGACAGATCCACCGAGAGATGCCTGTGGTCTTCCGCCCAATAGCGATGAATGCCTCTCTGCGCTAAGCTAGGTTATAGGAGTTTGAGTAATGAGATTTTTCTTGGAAATGGATTCCGGAACCCACAGCTTCTCTTTGCCTTTTAATTGTAGAAACCAGAGGGAAGGCCTTCATTCGAAGATCTGCTGCGCACCATAGATGAACTAGTTGAATGTGAAGAAACTTTTGGAAGATAGTAATGTTGTGACCAGTGGCTCCCTGATTCCAAAACATGAGCAGGAAATGGCACTTTGTGGATAACTTAATTTATTTGGCACCTGGATCTATAGACTGTTTTACTTATAAACAGCTAAAGCATTTGCTTCTAGACCAACCTTGGCTCTGTGACTGAGGCTGCCTGATTGTGGAGATGCTGCCTTAGATCTGGTGATTAAAAGAACTCACTTCCACTCATTTCTCTGGAACTGAGTGCCAGACATGATGCCCAAGGCCCTGGGGTTTGCCCATTTTAGGGGTGTTCATGGGACCATGTTAGTTGGTGCCAATGCAAGGCCAAGGTGTTGGGGAGGGGGAAGGGTACTATGGCCATGTTCCAGCAACCTTTCACTTTGACTTCTGCAGAAATGTGGGCTGGGGGCATTGTGGAGAACTGGATTCTGGATGAATCAGAAGCCCACCTTGGATACTTAAGTACCCATCTTTCATTCTGAAAACATCTGTTTTCAAGAGTGTTCTTAGTATTACATTTAAAAATACTTGTGTGCTGTACATATTGTAAATACATATAATATATAAAGTTATATATTTATAAGAAACATGAGTTGTCTTTTAATTGAAACTTTTAATTTCATAATATATAAGCTCACCTTTTAAGTCAGAGACTACAAGACAGGTGTCAATTCCTTTTCTCTTGGGGATCACATATTTCTTACTGAAGAGAAGAAAGTGTGGGTTCTTTCCATTGCTAATGCCTCTCTTCCTCCAGTAGACAAGTTGGGGATGCCTGTCTAGCATAGACCTCGGCAGGACCTGTCTTAGGATGGCAGGACCTTTCTTGAGACTACAGGATACTACCTATGGCAGCTAATCTGGTGGTTGTTTGATGGAATCAATCAGTTTCTAAATCTTAAGAATCTCCCTCAGACTTCAACACTCAGATTGGAGGTGCTGGGCTCTGGAGCAGACAGATCAGGTGATGTTGGTAACAAAGATTGTCCCATTCTCAAGCAGGACCTAGGAACAGCTCGGGTTGTGGCGAAGAGTCCAGGGAACTGTGAGGCAAATGGAAAGATGGTGTTCTGAGCACCTCCCAGGTGGACTTCAGGAGGCCTGGCTGGGCTTGGGTTCTTAGATCAGAAAGACTGTCTATATGGACTGGCCTTGCAACAGAGGTTACTATCCAACTTGTTCCAGGGCTTGTCACCCTTACAATCTCTACAGCTGAGTTAGAGAGCTCCCTTTTCTTCATGAGTTCAGGCATGAGTTCTGGGTCACCAACAGCGAGATCATTTGTTGCCCAATGTGTTCTTGTATCTGTTGGGGTAGAAAGCTGAGGAAGACCTGGGCCTGCCTTCTGGAGTTCCATCCTCTCCGAGGGCTGCCATGGTTTGTCCTGCACTCTGCAGTGTTTGGTGAACACGTAGGCTGGAGCTGGCAGATGCTCTGAGCAGCGTCCTCACTCTGAACCTGGAGAACCATATCTTTGGTCTGGAGTGTGTGACAAGCAGCCCATCTCCTGGAGGCTGTGCCATTCCTTTGCTGGACCCTTTATAATGCACAAAGGTAAAATATCCCAATTCTTGTCAGAACCTGCCATGTTCCTCGTCATCTTCCCCTCCCATTCACAAAATACATTCTTGTTCTTTTTGCAGCAGTGGGGATTGAACCCAGGAATGCTAACCACTGAGCAACATCCTCAGAACTTTTATTTTTTATTTTGAGACAGGATCTTGCTGAGTTTCCCAGGTTGGCCTTGAATTTGTGATGTTCCTGCCTCAGTCTCCTGAGTTGCTGAGATTACAGGTATATACTATTTTTTTCTGTGTAGGATGGCTTTTTATCCATATTTTTATTGATGCAGTATAGTTATACATAATGATGGGATTTGTTGTTGCATATCTTACATGCACACAGTATAACAATATAATTTGACCAATATCCCTCCCCATCATTCGCCTCTTCCCACCCCCTTGGTCACAGGTGTATACTATTATACCTGGCAACATGCAAACTTTTTTTTTTTTAACTAACTTGTAGCTCGTTTAAAGAGTTGGGCACGCGTGAGCTAGACCTTGGTATCACCTGCACACTTTCCACACTTTTCTCCATCCTTCTTCATCTTTCCTCCCCCTGACCCATTATTCCCTTTTTACCTTGTGGAGCAGTGGGAAGGACAGGTGGTGGGGAAGACCAGGAGAAGGTCTAGTTCCTGCCCTAAGTCATGAATGCTTTTGATGGGAAACAAGCTAGATAATACCTGGCAACACTTGGAACATTTTCTTCAAAAATCTTGTAACTATTTTTCACTAAAACTTAAAAAAAACACAAGCTTTATATGAAAGCATAGATAAGGCCCAAGGTAAAATAAAAATTAGAAGTATTTACCCAGAAAGCCAAAAAGATCTGACTCTATAAGGAAGAAGATAGCAAGGCCAGTGTGAATACACTATGTCTTCTTTAAGTTGATCCCTAATTAGTTAATTTTTGGTTATGTTTTCCAATGGGATGAAGTGAAACTATCAAATGCATTTTGCATTATTGATGTTTTCATATTTTTTAGCCATACTTCAGTTACCTTTTAAGTGTTTCATTGGATTGTCTCCTACCCCCTAATGAAGTCCCTGAAGTGTCAATCCTGAGTCAGAGGACAGAACATTCTAGGCTTGATATTCTAAAACCTGGAATCCAATTCTGTTTCTACCACTAACTCTGTGGCCATGGGTAACTACCTTATTCTATCTGTTCTTTATTTCATTCTTTGTCCAGAGAGGGCAATTTGACTTCATAGTTTTTAAGGTGCCTCTTACTAAAAATTTGTGATTTCTTGAAAATGTTTGTGCGACTCACCCACACATATGGGAATGAGGAAGTTATAGCAACCACCCTCATAGATCTGGATGCAGATTATCGAACTTTCTTATGTAGGCCATTAGATTGTCATTCACAGACTTTGAGGTTTTCAGAACAGGAAAATAGGTGGGGTTAACTTTGCCTGTGAGAAACGTCTTGGGTAAACTATGATTTCAGTTTAAAGATGTGTTTTTGTGTGTGGAACGTAGCTGAAGAGCTGAGAACTGCTTTCCGTGCCCCTGCAGAAGGACAGCCATGATTCTGTCCACCTGTAAGTAAGACGGGCTTTTCCGTTTATTTTCAGGGCCTGTTCTGGAAATGCTGCTGTTCTTGAACCCCAGAGGAAGTTTTGTCTAAGGCATAGAACTTGTGAAAGTTTGAAGATAATTTCCTCAGATGTATTGACAGGATTCTGTTTCTTGTTTAACCACAGTGG